>CAIGQW010056824.1:2541343-2588244 GCA_903798125.1 Danio choprae
AAACAAAAACAGGCTATAATTGTAGGCTATAGATGATGGTTACTCACTGAAGCTAAGCAGGGCTGAGCCCGGTCAGTACCTGGTTGGGAGACCAAATGGGATAACTAGGTTGCTGTTGGAACTGGTGTTTTTGAGGCCAGCAGGGGGCGCTCAATCTGCGGTCTGTGTGAATCCTAATGCCCCAGTAAATTGAAGGGGACAATATACTGTCAGTGGGCGCTGTCTTTCAGATGAGATGATAAACCAAGGTCCTCTCTGTGGTCATTAAAAATCCCATGGCACTTCTCGTAAAGAGTAGGGGTGTAATCCTGTTCATCACAGATGAATAGTTCCTGGCTAAATTCCTTCTCGGCTCTTAACCATCATGGCCTCCCAATCATCCCCATCCACTGAATTGGCTCTATCACTGTCTCTCCACTCCACCAATAGCTGGTGTGTGGTGAGCGCAACTGATGCCGTTGTCCTGTGGCTGCCGTCAAATCATCCAAGTGGATGCTGCACCCTGGTGGTGGTGTGGAGAGACCCCCCTAATAATTGTGAAATGCTCTGGGTGTATGGCCATACACGATAAATGCGCTATATAAATACACATTACATTACATTACATCACATTACAAATTGACCTGTTGACGAAAAAGAAGATGAAACAATCTGTGATGAACAGATGAAGTCGATAACGGCCGGGGGAAAAAGCAGCACAGGGAGGCAAGCAAACAAGCAGCAGAGATGGAGAAAGCCAAAAACAGGGGCAATATGGACCGAAGTAAAGTTTAAAACAAAACAGAATATATTCAGTGCTGCGAATAGCTTCTTTCCTGGCTCATTCAAATTGCTTGATTAAGCGAATTACATTAAAATTGATGATTTTGTCATAGTGAAAAGAGTTTAATATAAGCTTCTCTGAAACTGTGTTTCACTTTACTTTTATTTATTATTTTATTTTAACAAACCAGTTTGTGTTTTGGCGCTGAAGCATATGCTTATTTCAGTGTGATCATTATGCAAAGATCATATAGCAGGATATTCGGTTTATTCTTCAGTAGCCAGTCGTTAATTATGTATTTTATAAACAGATTGATTATAAGGACTAAACTATTAATAACTATAATTCTCCGAATGAAAAGGGCTTGGGTGGTTTGTTAGTTGAATATATCAAATCATTAAAAACTTGATTGTGATTATGGAGTGGGGATTTATTATTCATAATTGATCGTTAATTTAAATGATCATCGATCACAGGATTTTTTCGAAATTGACATCCCTAGTTCTTAGCTAATATAACACATTTTTACCATTTAAACATGTACAATAGTTTCTATGGGGGGCAATGCGGTGGCGCAGTGGGTAGCACAATCACCTCACAGCAAGAAGGTCGCTGATTCGAGCCTCGGCTGGGTCAGTTGGCATTTCTGTGTGAAGTTTGCATGTTCTCTCCATGTTTGTATGGGTTTCCTCTGGGTGCTCCGGTTTCTATCACTTGGTTTCTATCACAAGTCCAAAGACATGCGCTACAGGTGAATTGGGTAAGCTAAATTGTCCGTAGTGTTGGAGTGTGTATGGATATTTCCCAGTGATGGGTTGTGGCTGGAAGGGCATCCGGTGCATAAAGCATATGCTGGATAAGTTGGCGGTTCATTCCACTGTGGCGACCCCAGATTAATAAAGGGACTAAGGCGAAAAGGAAATGAATGAATGAACAATAGTTCCTACATTTAGACATGTTAAACAAACCTCTTTGAAGCAAAAATATGCAAATAAATAAATGAAAAAGCATTTAGAAGTAGACTAGTCTTTGTGTCTAAGTCCCTAGTTTCATTTTGCATAACATGATTTTGATTTACAGCGAAGAAACTATTTCTAAATAAAAAACAAAAATGGGTTAATATTACTTGGAAAATATTTGCCTTTATTTTTCGTTAAATATGCCTACTTAAGTTCTTTATATAACACAATTACCATGAAATGTGTACAATCCCTACATTCAAACTCGTTTCAATATTTAAGCACACAAAAACAAATAATAATAAAATAAAGTATTTTTTAAAAAGACAGATGCGCACCTACCTTGTTTAGGTGACAGACAGTGCGTCCTATAGTTTCCTTTGCATACATTTAGATAAAATGTCATACAACGAAGAAAACCTTTTATACATAAAGATTGGAATAAAATAAAAACAAAAAATAGTTTTTACAGTACATGCACACTAAGCTACTAATGCAAGCTGTAATTCACTTAAATTGGCCCACCAAGTTAACTGCAAATGCTCCGTTACCTCTCCCTCCTCTGGTCACATGCCGGATCCATTACACGTGCATCCATACATCTGTTCCGGGACCTCGCAATTTACAAATTATGCACTGCATATATGCCCTAGTACTTGGTAACTTAACCAATAATGAAAGACGAGAGGATTTTATCATTCAATTATAAGTTACCAAGTACTAGGGAATGCTTATAGACTGAACATGTAAAATGCATGCACATGAGCAATTTTCAGTTTTTAGTTGGAAACTAAATTTACATCTAAAAGTGTGCAAGATAACATGCCAACACACTTGTAAACACGTTCATCAGAAGGCCTTCGAATGTAGCTCATTAACTTAGAATTCAAAGATTCTTCCTTATTCTCATGTTGCCTCCATTGATGTTTTTTTCCAGAGTGAGATTTTTGAAGATAATAAATTTAGTCCAAACTATCATCCTACATTTCAAGTGTTTCTGGGTGTTCACGTTAAGGAGGTCGGACTGGCTATCTTAGACAAAGCTAAAGATGGGAAAGAAGTGTGGAGCAGACCACGAATTTTACTTACAGGTAAAGAAATTTGGTTGTACTAAGTTTGTAAGTAGAGGCATTCATCTGTGTTGGGGTGGTGTGACTTATACTTTTACACACTTATGTAACAATTAAGCTATTGTCTTTTTAAAAACATTACACAAGCTATTAATATGACTATCTTTGTAGTATTCTGATGAATGTAAAATGTCACAGATTTCTCAGTGATCTCATTTTTAATTTTTTTTTTTATTAATAGCACCAAGTCAAGGAGTAGAACGTAAAGAGCACAGAATGACCCCAGGTCTGATTTAAATGCAAAATATCTCAATATAATATCAGATTAATATTTATTCTTGTGATTGTTTCTTGGACATACTCTACACATTTTTTAAAGAGTAACCTCAATATTTTGTTTCAATCAGAATGTGAATTTGTGGATGCCCTCCGAGATAAACTTATTCAGAGAGTTTCATCTGTGATGGCGATTGCTGACAGCCTGAAGAGCAAACACATGATTATAGATGAAATATACAGCGAAGTTCAGGATGCCGATACAAAGCAGAGGAAAATGAGACGCTTGTTTAAAGCTCTGGACTCTGGAGGATCTTCTGTGAAAGCAGAGTTTTACCGTTTGTTGATGGAAAATGAACCTCATCTAGTAGATGAACTAGAGTCTGGACACAGCGGATCCAGCAGACCTCAGTAATGCTGAGAGTTACTCTGAGGCATAAGCAACAGCTGTAGGGTGAATATACTGGTCTGTGTGTAATGAGAACTCCAGAAACCTCTCATTTAGTACATTAAAATGTAAAACCTGCTGTTAATGTACTCTTGCATGTTTGAGATGAAAAATGATCATCGGGGACACCTGCTGGTCAAAACTGTAAATGCAATAAAATCTCTGATACAAAGATACAAACACACCTTTACAAATCAATTGCAGAAGTACTGCATTAATCTCAATAAGATGCTATTAATTAATGTATCCCTTTTGATTATTATCCGATATCAGGTAAACGCTTTCAAATTATCCAGAACACATAAGTATCCTGACGGAGGACATGCTCGAGACGGTTTTGTTTACTTAAATCCCTCGACCAATTTGAATATACCTACTTTGCTTTTACTGTCTGGCGATTGCCATGAAGAAAAAAAACTTATGCACATTTAAAAAACGGTAAAATGGACATGAAAAGAAAACACAAAAGTGGGAAATTATTGTAGCTAGCAGAAACACTTGGTACTCCGCCTGAACAAAATCTTCTGAAGCTCTGAAAAGCATTTGTTTTATGTATAAGTCTCACATTGGAAACCGCTTGTTTAGATTTATGGCTTTTTTTAAAAATAGTATTTATACGTCTGCAGTAATTAACGTGGCATAATGGATTATAATTCTAAGTAATATAGCACAAATTTAACTTTAAAAGTCAGATGTTGTTGATGTTATAACTGCTGCTGACTAAATGTAACCCCATCTGTGGTTTATGACTATGCTCTCTCAATTAAAAATGTAAAGAACTCACAAATGTGATGTGATCGTAAATAATATCGATTCTTCGTATAGTATGATCGATAATCATAAAGTAGACTTTGCTGCCCTCTGCTGGTATAAATTGTGAAGTGGAAATCGGCCACCACTAAGAAGACGCCGCCAAAAATATAAAGGTGAAGGATGTTCTGACCTCTCGTTATTAGATCAATCTTTCATGATATTTATTAAATATTTTACTTTATTCTACCCTATAAAAACACTGTAAAAAATGTCTTGTAAAAAGAATGTAACCCACTCTGGAAAAACCAGTTAGCCACTGAGAAATGACTTTCATTTCATTATTTGTCTTGCTTCTCTTCAGTGCAGAAAATAGTAGACAACACAGCAGATGTGGAAAAAACTCTGGAAAAATGGTTTATATACAGGCAGTTTCAGCAACTTGAAGGATGAGCCAAAATGGCGTCTGTGTAACATCTTTAGGAGAGAGCTCTGCTGAAAGGCTACAATTTCCAATATCCAATATTTCCAAATTGCCCCTAAAGTTACTCAAAAGACACTTTCTCTGAACAGTGACTCTTATTTAAAACTTTTTTCGCCAACTTTATCCACGCTTAAGTTACTCCTACGTTGAAGACATGGAGACTGATGACGATATCCGTAGCATATGCCAGAAAGTCATTGGAACCCACTTTTACTGTAGGTTTCAAACTGCTCCCTGAAACTCCCGATAACCGTCCAGCAAAAAAAAAAACCCAAAAGTGCTTCTATCAAGAGTCTCGTTGATTCTGTGGAGTCTTTGGCTAAGCATATGGATGGGACCACTGAAAAAGTTGACTCGAGTGTTAGTTACTACATTAGAGAAGGAGAATTCTGCACTTTATGAAAGAGTGAAAGAACTGGATGAATATGAAAGGAGATGGAATCTGAGAGTGGCTGGAGTGGAGGAACATACTGTGAAAATGTGAAGCAGCTAATAATCAACCTCTTCAGTGAAGTCTCCCCAGATATTGCAGGCCAACTTCTTTTGTCAGTAGATATCGCTCACAGACTGGGTCTACGGTTGGATAAGAAGTCCTCATGGCGAATTATTGTGCAGTTCATCTCTTGATCACTCCAGGACAAAATTTGGAGGGATGCTAGAACATACTCAAGCAGAGGAAGGTCCGCATCCTGGAGGATCTAACTCACAGCACCAAGGAAACAAGAAAATGGCGAGACGGGATGTAAAGAAAGCCGGGTTTCGAGGAGAGTCTGCCGTCCTTAATGGAAAACAAGTGTCTGTTAATGACTTGTGAGATTTTGTCTTCACTTGTTAAGTAGAATTACTTAAAGAAATTAATACCTTACTGGTAATGGTTGTAAAACTGTTTTAAAAATACGGGGAAAGTTTGAGTAATGCACCCATAGCACTTTATTTTTGACAACTTTGTCAGCAGAGCCTTTTATATCGTAATTAAGCTCTGTTTCAGAGCTCTTTATTCTCTTTAAGCTAAAACTTTCAATTAAATATGTTTTTCTATTGTTCTTGTTCTTTATGTAGTTTGTCTTTGTTTTCAGTTTATGTGAGGGGGCTTAGGAATATTGTATTTTAGAATTTTACATTGGCTTCAAAAATACCATAAAGCTAGGATTATTATCGGAGGGGATTTTTGTAATATAGATAACAGAATAAATAGATGATAGATACCATAAGTATGAACTTAAGAAAGAAGGTGCCTTTATAAGATTGCATAGTAAATGGATAGAAGAAGGGGAAGAAAGGTCTTCTTATTTCTTTAGTTTGGAGAAAATCCGCTCAAAAAACCACATCGACCAAATAAAGATTGACAGTGAGACAAAGGATTACACTAAAAAGATTATTATGAAAATGTTTATAAATCAAGGTACTGCAATAAGTCTGCTTTCTCTTTTCTGAACTCTATTCATCATTTCAAAACTATAAGTGACAATGAGAAAACATTATGTGAGGCCTCTTTCACCACAGAAGAGGTTTTTCAAACTAGATCACAAATGAAAGATAGCTAGACTAAAGATGTTTTTTCCATTCCTAACTGAAGTATATAAAGTATAGATTATAGATCACTTCCCTCTTCTATAACTCAATGTTTTATTTATTAAACCCTGAAACCGAAAAAGGATCTTCCCTCAGTTGATAACTGGTGCCCTATAACGCTTTTGAATAATGGTTATAAAATACTAGCTCTGCTTTTGGCCAACCGATTAAAAAAATTTGACATTAAATTATTGACGAAATACAATCTGGCTTTATGAAAAAAGTCGCATTGTAAACAGCATCAGATTAGTATTAGATCTGCTTGACTACAGTGGCCTCATCGACACAGACAGCTTCATTTTATTTCTTGATTTCCAAAAAGCCTTTGACTCTGTAGAGCATAATGTTATTATTATAGTGTTAGAAAATTGTGGTTTTGGTCCAAACTATCAGGAAATTATATAAAAAAACGATAGCTCTGTTAAACTCAAATATGTATCTTCACAAAGTTTTTTTGTTATCTCGTGGCATTAGACAGGGTTGCCCAGTATCTCCCTTTTTATTTTTGCTTGCAGCTCAGTTTCTTGCCTCTTTCATTGCGCAGAGTTCTTTGAATGGTATTACAATAGCAGGACAGCATATTATTATCAGTCAACCGGCTGATGACAACACGTTTTTTGCAAGATGCCTCTCAGATCTCTGTTGCTTTAAAGTGAACTAATTCTTTTTCTGAAGCTTCTGGCCAATATCTGAATTTAAATAAGTGTGAACTCCTGTCCATTAAAGAATCTGCCACTACTGCTATTTGTAATATCCCAGGTAGAAATCAAGCCATTTATCTAGGAATTATTATAGCTAAAGATGCCAAATTAAGAGGGTCAACTAATTTTTCACCTGTTGCAGACAAAACTCAAAGAAAATTGTATTCATGGCTTCAAAGAAATGTATCTTTAAAAGGTTGAATCCTTCTGTCAAAGGCCGAAGATTTATCCAGGTTCTCATACGCTGCTCAATCACTTTATGCAGATAACTATACCCTAAATGTCGATACAATGCTATCAGACTTTGTATGGAAAAGAAAAGTTCACTATATTGAAAAATCTGTATTATCCAATTTGGCAGAATCTGGTGGCATGAATTTTATAGATCATAACCCTCAACATAATTTAAAACAAACAGGTTAAAGAATTTTTATTTAACTCCGTCCATCTTCTTTGTGGAATGCTGTCACACCTGCTACAGTGCCTTCTTGTGGTCTTCAAGGGCACTAGCTCTTGTTTTGTTTTTTGTTTCTCTGTTGTATCCTGTTCACTCCTTGTTTCCAGCTGTTCCTCATTGTCTAACTAGTTCTGTCTTTATAAGCCCTGTTATGTTGTGTTTTGTGTTATGTTATGTTATGTTTGCCTTTGGATTTTGCACTGTTCTGTTTTGCACCTGTCCTGCTTGTTCACTTTGTTTAGTGTCAGGTTTCTTGAACATGACAATGAGTTCACTGTACTCCAATGGCCTCCACAGTCACCAGAGCTCAATCCTATAGAGCACCTTTGGGATGTGGTGGAACGGGAGAGTCGCATAATGGATGTGCAGCCGACAAGCTGCATGATGCTATCATGTCAATATGGGCCAAAATCTCTGAGGAATATTTCCAGCACCTTGCTGAATCTATGCCACGAAAGATTAAGACAGTTCTGAAGGTAAAAGGGGGTCCAACCCGGTACTACAGTAGTAAGAAATACCTAATAAAGTGGCCGGTGAGTGTATGTCTTATATAATAAAGTAAAAGATATTTCTTTTAAAATACATTATTAATACTAACCAGTTGAATATTATATTTCACATAGATTTAAAAAGGATCCAGCTGACACCAGCTTTGCTTTCTGTAGTAATTCTTCTGAAACATTAGCTAACTTTTTCTGGACTTGTACACGTTGAAATAAATTCTGGTCCGATGTGTTCATTTATTTTACACAGTAATCTTCCCCCAAACATTGCTTTTTTCTTGAAGCATATATATATATATATATTTTTTTTTTATGACCACACCAAAGAAGACAATAGATATTATGTTGCGAATTAAACTTTTATTTTAGTAAAAGTTTTATATTCAGAAATGCAAATACACCAACGAGAAGCATGTTTTACGTTTTCATCTGTGAAATTAAAAAAATATTCATATTCAAATGTAAAATATTGTAAAGCTATAAAAACCTTTTAACTTGAAAAATATCATATTAATAACTGCTGAATGTTATTTATTTATTGTTATGCTACTCGTAATACTCGGAACTTTTTTCCATGTTTTTTTATTATTATTTTTATATTTAAGCCCCTGTTCAGTTTTTCTCTCTAAAAATGTATTTACTTTGTAATTGCATTTTCACAATAATAATAATAATAATAATAATAATAATAATAATAATAATAATAATAATAATAATAATAAAAGGTAGCAGCAACTTTCTTCTGTCAGCCCTCAAGCTTCCGCATTCTGATAATGTCCCGCGTCGTTGCTGTTACTTGTACTGTACATCCGCATTACCGCCTTTAGTTTCATAAACAACTTTATTATTGAGGAAATTCGACATTCCTGATTTTCATGCGACTCTCCAGATAATGAGCATTCTGTGTTCAAGCGGAGATCAGGGGATGGACCCTCTGCAGGCTGTAAAAGATGAATGTAAGTAGAGAAGATAATTACAGTGTGAAACGACGTAGCTCCTGTCGTACTGTGGTTGTTTTTAAAATAGGGGAGAGCGGGAACGAAAGTAGCAAAGCGGTTTTCTCGAAGCCATGACAGCATTTGCTTTCCAGGCTATAACAGCACATTCAGCATGCAGCCTTTGATGGAGCTGCCAAATATCAGCTGAACCGTGTCCCGCGGTTAGGTCAGAATTTCTGTTTTTAAGTGCAAAAAGTACACCAGTAGCGGTTCTTGTTACCTTATTACAAGTTGTGTTTCTCTTTTCATGCGGCACAGTAATGATCAATATGCAGGTTATAGTGCAATAACACACCCTTCAGTTCGCAATGTCTGAGTTTTTCAGTTTAAAAGTAAAGCAGGTTTAAATGGCGAGAGTTCTTGTGGGGACGAAAGTAACACTGTTATTTATGTCCCACTTCTTATTTTTCACTTCCACATTAGAGTTTGCTTTCATTCAGATGTTTTATAAGATTAATGCGTATTGCCAATAATAATAATAACAAATATTCATAAATTGTAGAAAATTGTAACATTTAGCATCGGTGGGTTGCTTTTGAAACATTTGATGAAACTGAAACTTAAAATGAAAATGCAGTTTAATATTTTTTTGTTGTTGCTAAAGACCAAAATATGTTTGCAGTGAACATTAACAAGGTCATAGTCAAACATACTTAAAATAAACCAGATTAAGCCAGTAAATCTAGCAAACGTTGTTGTTACTCTTGACCCCACCCGTGTGTTACTTTCGTCTCTGCTGACAGGGTCAGAAGTAACAATGTGCAACTTTTGTTTAAAGTGAAGTTATATTGGAGTTGTTCTACATTGATAGAAAATGACACCTGATTTTGATAGAGCACTCTTGTGAGTTAGTAACCACAGCAAAAATACATTTCTGCTAAAAACATAATCTTTTAAAATGAGGTTTTTATGAAACATGTTACTTTCGTCCCCGCTCTGCTCTAAGCTTAAATATAATAGGTCTATTTGTTGTATTATAAATTCAAATGCTGGACATTTTACTAACGATAGTTGTGAGCACACTTATAGGGTAGTAGGGCTCATCTGTTTTGTCAAAAAGAAATGTACTGCTTATATGATGTGGCTAATAATGTCAATTTCTAAGACCATTGCGAATATTTAAAAAATATAATTGATTCCTTGGATCGAGAGTGCTGTTGGACTGAGCTGCTGGAGAAGTAACCAGCCACTCGTATTCACAACTGTTAGAGCACAATATCTAGGATTAAGCTGTCTGTTGGTGCCCAGTGTGAAAAGAAAATCTTTATAAAATTATGGTTATTATGACAAATCTGTATATGATGCTGCAGAGAAAGCGAGTATTTGCGATTAACCTTGTAAAAATGTTTTATGAGTGAAATGTATCCATAAAATTGTGCGTAGTGATATAATGCATCTCCTTGCAGAGAGGAAAAATGTAAAACATTAATGTGATGAAAGGTCATATGGCCCGCCAGTTACTAACTGCCAGCAGCTCCATGCCAGGCAGTTGAAGATTAAAGCCCTATAGTGTATCGTGCCCCCTCTGTGATAGTCTGTGATCAGTTCTTGGATCATCTTCATCTTCTCGTTTATTTTGATGACTCAGGCCTGTTGTACGAGACATTAAGCCACTGTGTGTCAGTGTTCTGTCGTGTCATGTGCTTCTGTTGTTGTCATGTGCTCCCTTTGTTCTGTTTCCCGCCATCGTCAGTGTTAATTTATCCCACCTGTGTTCATCCCTGTGTCTCATTAGTTTAATCCTCTCCCCGTGTACTTATACCCTTCTGTCTGTGTCCTTCGTTGTCTGGTATTGTATTGTGTCAACGTCGATGTCCCGTCTGCGTGTCCTGTCGAATCCAGTGCCTTTACCCTGTAAGTGTTTGTTCAATAAATCCGTCTTTTGTTAAATCCCGTATACCTGTCTGATCATGTCCCTACTCTAGTTGTTGCAGAATACCGGAGCAAAGGTAGCGGCGTGTTTTCCCCGATTTTCTTTTGTATAGTCATTTTGCCCCTCAGTGTTTTCTTTTGTCACCCCCGTGTTTCGTTGGACCCCATCCACCTTCCCAAGATTCTTCACCTCCTGCTGGAGCAGGGGGAGAGCAGCCCTGAGGACCATAGTTTAGCGAATGTTAACAGCTATCTGGGCGACATGCTCTGCATGTCCATCATCTCTCGCAGAGCACGATCGTCCGAAGATGGTCCTCGGGGCAATACCGCCGCATATGTGGAGTGGACACTGGCGAGAATAAGATCGCCATTCACCACCTTCATGGAGGACGACCTCGTCAGTGCCACTCCCGACCCAGTGACCAGCTAAGCATCACCATCCAAGAAAGTTCATGCAGCTTAATTACTGCCTTTTTAAACCAATAATCTGTCAAATATCTTCTTTAAAAGAAACCAAACTTCTCCAAAGCTGTAGCCTACATTTATACAGGCAACCAGGGGCAGATTAAGTTATTTGGGGGCTCTAAACAATTCCAGCCATAGGGCCCAACAGTTCTAATATGCACCCTTTGTATTTTTATTTATTTATTTATTTATTTATTTATTTATTTATTTATTTATTTATTTATTTATTCATTTATTTATTCATTCATTTTCCTTTGGCTTAGTCCCTATATTTATCAGGGGTCAACTTATCCAGCATATGTTTTACACAGCATATACCCTTCCAGCTGCAACCCAGTACTGGGAAACATCCATACACACTCATTCACACACATACACTACGGACAATTTAGTTTATTCAATTCACCTATAGTGCATGTCTTTGGACTGTAGGGGAAACCGGAGCACCTGGAGGAAACCCACGCCAACAAGGGAGAACATGCAAACTCCACACACAAATGCCAACTGACCCAGCTGGGACTTGAACTAGCGACCTTCTTGTTGTGAGGCGACAGTGCTAACCACTGAGCCACTGTGTCGCCATTATTTATTTATTCATTTATTTTGTTATGCTGTCTTTTTCTTATATCACTTAATTTTCTTTTCTAGATTTGTATCTTAATGAAATCTCTACATTTTAAATTATTTGCTTCCTTAAAATGGATTCACATCTATTCATTCATTCATTCATTTTCTTTTCGGCTTAGTCCCTTTATTAATCTGGGGTTGCCACAGCGTAATGAACCGCCAACTTATCCAGCATATGTTTTACGCAGCAGATGCCCTTACCCAATTTACCTATAGCGCATGTTTTTGGACTTGTGGGGGAAACCGGAGCACCCGGAGGAAACCCACGCGAACATGGTGAAAACATGCAAACTCCACACAGAAATGCGAACTGATCCAGCTGGGGCTCGAACCAGCGACCTTCTTGCTGTGAGGCGATTGTGCTACCTACTGCGCCACCGTGCTGCCCGGATTCACATCTAAAAGTAATAAATCAACTATTTTGTTTTTAAAACTAAATCTTCATCTGATTTGACTGTTGGACTGCTCCATGCTTGGGAGTGGGAGACACATCTGCACGGATGTAATAATTACATTGACATTTTATTTGTTAGACCCTCACCATACAAAATAGGACAGAAAACTATTTTATATTTGATTTATAGAAAATTCTGTATGCTTACCAAGCTTATAAGTTAAATCCGCCTTTGACTGTAACATATAGATATACCTAAAAAAACAACAACACACAGCTTTACTCATGAAGGTTTTACTCATGTAAAGAGGAAGGTTTAGTATCCTGTCAAAAAAATAAAGAAAAATACAAAGGTATAGAGCTAAGCTAATTGTTTTGCAACCTGATTTACAGCAGCAGAATTTTAACATAATTCAACACGGTGGGTCAGTGGTTAGCACTGTTGCCTCACAGCAAGAAGGTCTCTGGTTCGAATCCCGGCTGGGCCAGTTGGCATACCTCTGAGGAGTTTGCATTTTATCCCCGTGTTCGCGTGTGTTTCCTCCAGGTGCTCCGGTTTCCCCCACAGTTCAAAAAACGTGGTATAGGTGAATTACATCAACTTTGGCCATAGAGTGTGTGAATGCGAAAGTGTATGGGTGTTTCCTAGTACTGGGTTGCAGCTGGAAGGGCATCCGCTGTGTAAAACATATGCCAGAGTAGTTAGCAGACCATTCTGCCATGGCGACCCCTGATAAATCAGGGACTAATCCGAAAGAAAATAATGAATTTTTTGTGTATCTTGACCACTGATCTCTATACTGATCAGTGATCAAAAATGAAAATAATACAGTGTTTTTACTATGACAGCTTGTGTGGACCTGCCAAACCACTGAAGTCTATAGGCTCAATAATTATTAAACATTCCTTGCATGGGAAAAATAAATAAATACTTCTCAAATACAGGCATTTATTATGGTGTAATTAAATGAAGATGCAGTCAGTCATTAACAATCTGTTTGTTTGTATGCTGTAGAGTTTTACATTAATGGTACAAAACAATCATGACAGATGCAGCTGTCAAAAAACTTAAGAAGAGACGTAAGGCGCAGGCTTCTGCAAGAGGGGAACCAGAGGCAAGCAACAGCTCTGAAGGTAAATGTTTACCTCTCTTTTTGCTTATAGTTTGGAAAAATCATTTTATTTAGTAAGTATATGATCCATTTTAAAGAAGACACATCACAGGGCGCATCAACTGATTCTGGAGTGGCTACAATATCATCAGTTGTGTGTGTGTGCGTGTGTTACTTGTATGTAAGGCATCTTTACAAATAGTTTTACATTAGATAGGGTATGGAAAAAGGAAAAAATGCAAATAGGTGGTATTTATTACTAAACACATTTTGTCAAGAGTCTTAACAACACTATTATTTTTTATCTAAAATAAAAGCAAGAAATTGCCCTGAGCCAGAAGGTAAGGTAAGGCCTTTTAAAGGTTTCTTGCTCTAAGGCCTACAAATTAAAAAAGATATTATGTAAATACCAATAAAAATGGCCTTTTATTAGAGAACATATGACAATTATTCTGAGGTCTCTACATGATTAACAATGCTGCATGCAAACAACATCTACAATAGGTAGTTTGTGTCCGCATCATGTCCATATGATTTTATTTTTGATGTGAGGAATCATGAGTATAAGGCAGTGTCACCATGTAGTACTTAAATCAAACTTCACCCACACATACTTACGCAAAGCTCTTGCGTATGTGTTAGGTAGACATGTTTATTGTAATAAATGCTCAAACACACAAAAAGGTTTACATAATTTAAAATTCAGACTTAAAATTGCGCATACATACAAACCCCTGCAGCTATGAAACAATCGTGTAGATGATATTAAATACATATGCATCTCTGAATCATTTAAAATGATAGTTTGTGTGGCATCTATTGCATGTGCATACAAGCTCTTTATGAAAAATAAATTGCCCCAATTTCTCATTTAGACACATCCAAAACACTTGCTCATACATAACAAACTGTCAGCTAACATCTATGACATTCTAGTGTTTATGTAAACCTACGACATGTCTATAAGATCTCATAATGAACCACAAACTTAAAAGCAAAAATATCCTACTTCTGCCTCACTTGCGATGAGTTAGGATTGATCAAGTTGTTCTTGTGGAACAATTAATTATTCGATGTTGGAGTAAAATCATTGCAATCACGTTTACGACTGAAGGAGGAAAGCCTCCAACAGGGCTGGATTGGGACACATTTTCAGCCCTGGAGTATTATGGCTTAGACTGGCGTACTTTAGTTAGATATTAAAATAATGTAATAACACTTTTAACCCCTGCAACAGGGCTCTGATTTGAAGTTGAAAATTAACATTTGACCTTCCTCTACAAGATAATGGATTACTCAGTAAATATTCATCCATGACATTTAATATTTTGGTTTTATCACTATACATATCTTTCCTCAGAAAAACATATTAGCAAAATCAAAAATTGGAGCAGGGAAATATTAGAAATTTGGTTGATGGACGTTTTGATCGACTGACCCAACGAATGTGATTTTTGCTTATTCACACACTGTGGTAAAAGCTTAGGCATGGGCCGGTATACGTTTGTGACGGTATGATAACCTTGAATAAAAATATCACGGTATTGTGATTACTGCTCTAAAATAAGTTCTTTTTAAATGTCTTAGTAAAAAAACAACACATTTTTTCCACATTAAACCCAATATACAGTATTTCTTTTTACAATTTTTCAATTTACAATTCACATTTATATTATTTTGGACCAGTAAACATGTCAGGCTAAATAATGAAAATAAATCATTAACGTCTGCTAGGTTCATTAGTTTACAAAACACATATTTTTTTTACAACACATAAAAAAACCTTTGCATATACCTTAGGAACGGTATAATAGATTTTTTTTTGCGGTTTTAAAACCTTGACTTATCCAAACTGTGGTAAACCTTGAAACCGGTTATCGTCCGTAAAAAATACGAAAGTAATTTATATTAAATACTATGTTTTTAACCATAGTAAAGTTTATTAATGCGCATGTATAATAGAATTTGCAATGCTTTGTTATGGGGTTGTAGAGCTGTCTCCACCAAGCTTTGAGAGAAAACTCTGGTACAGTAATGTTATAATGCTGATATGCTGCAAATTCTGCTACAGTACAGATTACTTTCCAAACTGTATTTGTTGAACTCCTTATCTTAACTGATCTTAACCCTGCACGTTACCAACTCTTTTTGCTGGCTACTTCAAATGTGGTTACCTTAGGGCACTACTGTACACTGTTCATCCAGGCTTGGTCTTGCCACTTTAAAAAAAATAAATAATTGAATTTGATCAAATATATAACGTTTGTAAAACAAAATTGCAGTGAATTTGCAAAAACCGACGGACAGTAACTTTTTGTACTCTGGTTGGTTTAAATGTATCAAAACAATATCTTGTGTATTCATTGACGACATTGGATCCTTGGGGATAGAATGTTCTTGGGGCATGAAAATGCTCATTCAGCTTGTCTAGCTTGAAGTCATCTGTTTGCTGTGTTAAAGCATAGTTTTTTAGCCCCAGAAGCAACTGATGTGAGATAACAAGCTTGGTGTGTTTCGACCCTTAAATAATCAAGCACAGCCACAGAATGATTATTGAACTAACGCAAGTAAAATGGCTTAACCAGTGGAGGAAGTAGTCAATGAGTGGATCCGTTGAGCATGATGGGGTGAAGTGGAATAAAATGATATTGATATCCCATTGATTTTCAAAGTGTTTATGAAGATTCCACTGCAAAAAATGTGGTGTTGGAGGTTGAAAACAAACTAGAACAACAGACAACACATGCTCATTGGGAAAATGTGCCCAGGGATACATATCTGAGAATGGAGAATTATGTGCCATGGGGTACATAATGGCTGCATTTTGTGTATAAAACGAATGCTGCAGAGCGTTTTTCTGGTGTGACTGGTTTACTCGGTAGCTCACCATGAACGGTGCCAGACTTGGGAGGCAGAGCGGATTGGACCGGACCGGGTTTCGTGTTCCAACAGATGATCACCAACTACCCAACATCATTAGTATTAGTATTATTAGTATGACTTGCTTGGACCCCAAACACACCCATCTACACCCTAGCCCCCAGAGCAGGGGAAAAGCGCTGTGCTCTTCATTATAGGTCACGATGGCTTTGATCAATATCCGCATTTAGGGATTGTGTACCGAGTGAAATGAATTGTGAAATGAGGAAATAGCACCCATAAAGCATGCAATGAGGATCATCAGGATCTGTATTAATATCATCAACTGTTTTAGATTAAATACTGTAAATTCATTCATAGCCTCTTCAAGCTTAAATTAACCCTAATATTTTTGTCTATGTTAATTCTTCTTTCCCAGAATGCATGTCAGATTCAGATGACGCGCGGGGTATGTACTCTCTCATATTTTCTCATGTAGGGAAATTGTTAGTAATTTTAAACTTTCAATCTGTCCTTAGGATATTATTACACATTTTCCTTTTAAACAAATTAAGGATGCATTTGGTCCTGTTCTGCTATTGGTTATCAACAAATGTTTGTCTACTGGTTCCTTCCTTGTCTGTCTTGTGATGTAGTGCAAACCTCAATCTATCCTTTTTCTCTCATTTCTTTTACTTAAACTAAAAGTCCTATTTCTAGTCTACCTTTTGTGTTGCATCTCTTAGATCCTTGAGAAAGTCGTTTAGACTCAATTACACAAATATCTGACTTTAAATTCAATGCAAGAGACATTTCAATCTGGTTTTAAAGCACAAAAGAGTATTAAATAAGTACTTTTAAGAGTCTCAAGCGATATTTTTACAGAAACTGATTCTGTGGATTCTTTGGCATTAGTTTTATTAGACTTACGTTCTGCATTTGACTTGAATGACCACAATTCATTCATAGCCTCTTCAAGCTTAAATTAACCCTAATATTTTTGTCCATGTTGATTTTTTTTTCCCAGAATGCACGTCAGATTCAGATGACATGGGGGGTATGTACTCTCTCATATTTTCTCGTGTAGTGATATTGCAGTGAAACTGTTTGTAATTTAAAACCTTCAATTTGTCCTTAGGATGTTATTCTACCTTTTTTCTTTAAACGTATTAAGAATACATTTGGTCCTGGTCTGCTATTGGGTATCAACAAATGTTTGTGTAGTGGCTATCTTCTTTAAGGAGGCTCTCTCAATGGTAAAGAAGACAAAGTCTTACCCACAATGTCTTTTAAAGTTTTATTCTTTGCAAAGAAGATCAGACAGTCATACAGTAACACAGGTTCCTGCAGAGTGCGACACTCAAAGAAGAGCGTGTTCCCTTTTTATCTAGTTTCTTCTCTCTAAAGCCCACAAGGCCATCAGTGACATAGCGAATGAATCACATCACAGTTATCTTAACACTCATAATTCACATTTAGTCGTCTATATTTCAATCTCATCTCCCACTGGCTGTACAGGTCATAGGTCACCATACATGGATTACAATCTGATGATAAACAGACGCCAAAGTGGTCACGTATAGCCTAACTGTGTAATGTATAGATAGAAAATAAAAAGAAGAACAGACTTTATAATGCATATAAAGGTATATAAACGAATTTCCATAACATTTGTCTACTGGCTCCTTCCCTATCGGCCTTAAATGTGGTGTAGTGACACCATATCTTAAAAAAACTAAACCTCAATCCATCCTCTTTCTCTAATTTTCGTCTATTTTCTAATCTACCTTTTATCTCAAAGGTTCTTGAGAAAGTCGTTTTGACACAATTCCAAAAATTTGACTATTAAATTTGGTCCACGAGACATTTCAATCTGGTTTTAAAGCATCACACAGTTTGAATCTGCACTTTTCAGAGTCTCAAATGATATTTTTACAGAAACTGATTCAGGGAATTATTTGGCATTAGTTTTATTAGACTTACATTCTGCATTTGACTTGATTGACCACAAGGTCCTGTTGACATGCTTAGAAACAGCTTTAGGCCTAGTTCAATCTTGGCACAGTTCTGTTCTTATCTGACCAATAGATGTTTTAGTGTGCACGTTGACCATCAGTCCTCGATCAATATTCCTCTCAGTTGTGGAGTTCCACAGAGATCAGTCCTTGGGCATGTATTGTTTACTCTGTATATGCTCCCTCAGGGTTCTATTTTTAACAAATATAAAGTATCTTTCGTCTAAAGTAAGTGCAGATGACACATCTATTTTCTTTCAAAGCAGAATGATAAAAGTGGCCTATGACTGCTTTTGTCCTGTTTAGATGAGCTTAAACTTTGGGTCTTGAGCAATGTTCTAAATTTAAACGAAAATAAAACTGAAATAATTCTATTTGGGCACAAAGAAAATGTGCTAGATGTTGGTGTTGGTTCTCTGGCCCAACACATAACCCAGTGTGCAAGAAATCTTGGCATTATGTTTGATGAAAACTTTAAATGTGACAAAAATACTGTAACTCTCTCTATTATGTTAAAAAAACAGACTTAAAAAAATCTATTTTCTTTCAGCTTTAATACTCCTTGATTACTGGTCCTATTATCTATCTTTTAGTATTCCTATGCAGAAAGCTGGATGTTATTTTACTGTATTGATCAGAACAGACAAATTATGTTTAGCAGAAGAGACATACACTCACCGGCCACTTTATTAGGTAGACCTTACTAGTACCGGGTTGGACCTGGAACTGCCTTAATGCTTCATGGCATAGAATCAACAAGGTACTGGAAATATTCTTCAGAGATTTTGGTCCATATTGACATGATAGCATCACGCAGTTGCTACAGATTTGTCAGCTGCACATCCATGATGCGAATCTCCCGTTCCTCCACATCCCAAAGGTGCTCTATTGGATTGAGATCTGGTGACTGTGGAGGCCATTTGAGTACAGTGAACTTATTGTCATGTTCAAGAAACCAGTCTGAGATGATTCGCGCTTTGTGACATGGTGCGTTATCCTGCTTGAAGTAGCCATCAGAAGATTGGTACACTGTGGTCATAAAGGGATGGACATGGTCAGCAACAATACTCAGATAGGCTGTGGTGTTGACACGATGCTCAATTGGTACTAATGGGCTCAAAGAAAATATCCCCCACACCATTAAACCACCACCACCAGCCTGAACCATTGATACAAGGCAGGATGGATCCATGCTTTCATGTTGTTGATGCCAAATTCTGACCCTACCATCCGAATGTCTCAGCAGAAATCAAGACTCATCAGACCAGGCACGTTTTTCCAATCTTCTATTGCCCAATTTTGGTGAGCCTGTGAGACTTGTAGCCTCAGTTTCCTGTTTTCAGCCGACAGGAGTGGCACCCGGTGTGGTCTTCTGCTGCTGTAGCCCATCCGCCTCAAGGTTCAACGTGTTGTCCATTCAGAGATGCTCTTCTGCATACCTTGGTTGTAACAAGTGGTTATTTGAGTTACTGTTGCCTTTCTATCAGCTGGAACCAGTCTGGCCATTCTCCTCTGCCCTCTGGCATCAACAAGGCCTTTGTGCCCACAGAACTACCGCTCACTGGATATTTTCTCTTTTTCTGACCATTCTCTGTAAACTCTAGAGATGGTTGTGCGTGAAAATCCTAGTAGATCAGCAGCTTCTGAAATAGTCAGACCAGCCCATCTGGCACCAACAACCATGCTTAATTCAAAATCACTTAAAGCACCTTTCTTCCCCATTCTGATGCTCTGTTTGAACTGCAGCTGATCGTCTTGACCATGTCTACATGCCTAAATGCAATGAGTTGCTGCCATGTGATGGCTAATTAGAAATTTGCATTAACAAGCAGTTGGACCTAATAAAGTGTCCAGTGAGTGTATTATATCATAATAAAATTATCTACCTTTTAAGAATCCTGAGGACAATGGTTTCAGACTAAATTCTGTAATTTAATTCATAGTTACCGAAACTTTACTCAACTAAACTCAAATATTCTTGTCATGTAGCTGGTTATGCTGTAGCATATTTATCACTTCAGCTTTAGTTTACCTGACCTGATCTTTTTTCTCAGGGATGCATATATCGTTATCAGGTTCAGATGATGAGTACAGTTGGATACCAGATTTAAGGCACCCAAGAAGCTTTGGCCTGGGTATGTACTCTCAGATTTTATAAACAAATATAAATATATTTTATAAACAAGTTTTACAGCCACAAGATTAAAAAAAAACAAATACTATGGAAGTCAAAGGTTACAGGTTTCCAAAAAAACAAGTTTGGAACGAGTGGAGGGTGGGTAAAAGATAATTTTAAATGAATTGTTTTCGTAGACAACAAGGGTCCATTAACACAAGTAATTTAAGGAGTAAAGAATGATAATTTTTCTTTCACTATTTAAATAGTCTCATTACTGCAATCGGGTGCACATTAAGCATCACACTCATAACTTTGTCATTGTGAGTGCAAAAATGTCCATACAATACAAAATGATGTAAATGTAGGTATCTAGTTTTCTTTTCTCAGGTGTCTGATGGTGTTCTGTGCTCTGCATTAAAATATTTAGCTCTACTTTTGTTATCTTTGTTTTTTTATTTACCAAAGCCTATGTTTAATCTTCATTTGGTCATTAGCAATCATTAATTTTTTTCAGCAACACAATTCTAAAGTGAACTTTTGAGCAAAAAAAAGACTATAAATTATGAACTGTTATTCTCTTTATGACTATTTACTCTTTAGTTCAGTGTAGTTTAGTTTAGTTCCTATACTGCAAATGCATGTCACTTTTGCATTTGTGTCTTACTTTTTCTTTAGGAGCAGAATCATCTTCAGGACAAACAGTGAGTAGCAACTGTCGTGTTCTGGCTTTCATAAAATCAGAAAAAGAAAGAAAGATCAATCTTTTCTTTCTTTCAGCCCTCAGATGATGCAGAAATATTCAAACCTGAACGTATTCAAGAAGATGACATGTACAAACACAAGAATACATACAGGTATTGAACAATAAGTTCTTTGGACTCTGTAAAAAGATAATGTATTCAGTTTCTCACCTTTAAATGTAAACGTTCAGTGACTCGTGTCTATATATAGGACACTTTCTTATACACTACCTGACAAAAGTCTTGTTGCCTATCCACGTTTTAGGAACAACAAATCATTTTAAAATAATAAATAATTCTAATAATAATAATACTAATAATAATAATAAATAATTCTAGTTGATCATTTGGTATCAGAAGTGGCTTATATGAAAGGCAAAGGCCTCTAGATTATGCTCATTTTACCTAAATAAAATATGATCATGCCTTGATTTTGAATTATTTATTTAGGACAGTGAAGTCTGACTTTGCTTAGACAAAAGTCTTGTCAACAGAAATAGTCTACAGTATAGAATATAAAGTCATGGTGCAGTGGAAAAATAATTAATATTGTGTATGACTCCCATGAGCTTGGAGGACTGCATCCATACATCTCTGCAATGACTCAAATAACTTATTAATAAAGTCATCTGGAATGGCAAAGAAAGCATGCTTGCAGGACTCCCAGAGTTCATCAAGATTGTTTTGATTCATCTTCAATGCCTCCTCCTTCATCTTACCCCAGACATGCTCAATAATGTTCATGTCTGGGGACTGGGCTGGCCAATCCTGGAGCACCTTTGACCTTTTTTAATTTCAGGAACTTTGATGTGGAGGCTGAAGTATGAGAGGAGTGCTATCCTGCTGAAGAATTTGCCCTCTTCTGTGGTTTGTAATGTAATGGGCAGTACAAAAGTCTTGATACCTCAGACTGTTGATGTTGCCATCCACTCTGCAGATCTCTTGCATGCCCCATACTGAATGTAAACCCCAAACCATGATTTTTCCTTTACCAAACTTGACTGATTTCTGTGAGAATCTTGGGTCCATGTGGGTCCCAATAGGTCTTCTGCAGTATTTACCTTCTGCCACTTTTCCAAATGATCAACTAGAAGTCAAGTTATTATTTGTTGCTTTTACCTACAGTATGTACCGTCCACCCTACTCCCACCTCAAATTTTGGTGTAATGTAGTAGCACTCACATTTTTTATAAATGCTTTAGAACAATTAGTGTTAAAAACAATATACAAATACTTAAATTAAATTGAATATTTAATTGAATTACCTGTAAACATTTTCCTATAATAAAAAATAGTTTCTAAAATCTCATATCAGTGTAGCATAATTTTTACTGGTATGACTTAAGAACTGTACTCTCATTCTGGCGTAATAATCAAGGAATTTTGCATCCATACAATGGCTGCAGGAGGATCAAAAATATTACTCAGCATGACCGGCACACGCTCCCGTTAGACCCTGAGATTGGCTGAAAGTAAATAAAAAATTGTGAAACTAAACTGTTTAACTCTTGTAAAATGAGCCAATTTTCAAAAAAGTTTGTCAAAGAAGCAGGAAAACTTGGTTCTCGACAGCATGTTTTGTTTTTGGAGACATCTTAATTATCTTTGTGTAGTTCTTTATTCTGTGTGTTTCTCATTAGTTCTCCATTCTGTGTCTTTCTCACTGCTGTGTCTTTCTCATCTGCTGCAGCGTGAATCTGTGGGCGGAGCTAAACATCCAATGATGTAGAAGTAGGTGTTAAGGATGCTCAAAATAACCGATTAACCGTTAACCGAAAGGGTGCGTTTGTAACCAATTAATGGTATCAGTTAAACGATTAAAAAATATTATTTTATATATAAGTTTGGCTGCATAAAGGGCCGATCACAGAAAGCGTTTTTTGCGTTGAGAGGGGCATTTTTAATCGGTTTACTAATGGCCACGACAGTTTTACACGCTGCTTATGCGCCCTGCGCGCCTTGCGTTATGCCATTGCGCTCTGTGTACTCGCAGTCAAACCTGAGTGGAAAAAGCCTGTTACGCCAGTCACGTCTTTTTCATTCTTCAATCAAATGAAAGCAGAGGTGGGGGCAAAGTCCCTTTAAGGCAAGTCATTCCACTTAGCAGCCATCTTTGAAATGCCCATCGGGCAGTATGCTCGGGCATTCTGTCTGAATGGGGAAACATCAAATTCTCCAAAACTGTTTGCCAAGCTTACGATTACATTACATATTTGGAACCACCAATAAAATTAAACAACAACTGTTTCATTTCTAAACATCTGCATATTTTCAGGTAGCCCAAGCTAATGTGCATGTGCACTCTAAAGAAATGAGAATGCGACACCAACCTCATTTATGGCCGTTCTGCACATTATCATCCTCTGAATAATGCTTTGTCACATCGAGCTGGTCTTCTGAAGTAATTCACAACTTGGTCTTGATGGCGAATCTCCTCCAGAAATGACAGCCACTCTTTGTTTAAAAGTTTGTGAGCGTTTGAGTAGTTGCTGTCATGTGATGTGCGTTTGACAGAATGTACTGTACCTCGCGTCAGTTTCATACAGATTACAAAACCAAAAAACTTTTGTTTTCAAGTGCACTTGGTTCATTTAAAAGTACAGCGAAGTATTCGCTGAGATTCCAGTGTGTTTGTTGACCACCAAACTGTCGTCAAAGCAGACGTCTGTTACAAGCTTCTCCGTCAGTCTATACACTTCTTCCCATTTAAAACTATACGAGTGACATGTCTTGTGAATTCTATAGTCTTTGATGGGGGTTTCTGTTGAGGTGCCTGCAGTGTTTGTGTTGTCAAGACGACTACAGAGAACTTTTAATGATGGAGGAGAGACTAGTGGTCGCTGTTTCAAGTTATCCAGAGCTGTATGACTTTTACAAATCTTGAATATTATAATATTATTAAATATTACAATTATAACAACATCGACAGCAACACTCGCGCACAGCTGATTCAGTCGTTTCCTAGTGACATAAAAAAGCCGCGAGTGAGACGAGTGAGATGGAGGAAATAAGTCATAGTCTTTAAATGAATGACTTCTATTAAAAATGTTGACAGAGGTTTTGTGATATAATAATAACAGCGGAGCATTAATTAAATGCGTATTTTCTGTGGAGCGATCGATTAGAGGTAGCCTAATATTTTTATTTGATAGAAGAAAAAAAAACATGATTGGAAAAAAACAGCCTATGCCACTTCTTGAAAAGGATTCAGTCAGTGTTTTCATTGTGTAATCTAAATTTGTCATTTAAGTGAAAAACATGTAGGGCAGGACTATTTATTTTATTCTTTTTATTTAGTTTATTAATTTTTTTCTATGCTGTTGCAAACCCTGCATGTGTGTGAAGATGCTCTGTATGCTTATGTTCTGTATGCTGCTGTTCACATGCTAAAATAAATCAGTGTTTTAAAATGCAGTATTTAATGTGTCACACAAAATAGACACGTCAATTATCATTTTTTTAATTAAATAATATTTTAATATTAATCTGACCAGTTAACAGTTAATATTCGGTTAACGAGCAGCGGTTGTCGGTTGGTAAAATCAACCAAATTGACTGACTGAGGTAACTTACAGGATGCTTTTACAGTACAGTGACCTCAACATCAAGACAATGATGATTCCTGAGTTCATGGCTCCTTTACTAACATGAAAATGTCCTGTCCTCCAGGTTTGTGTGTCCGCATGCTGGTCAGTTTCAGTGCAGTCTGACCAGTCTTGTGTTTGTGATGGAGGGTGAAGGAGAGGTGCTGTATAGAGTCGTCTCGTGGGATCCTCATCTGTTGAATGGTTTGGATCAAATGCAGCCTGCAGGACCCTTATATGACATTGACTGTATTAATGGTTCAATCTCAAAACTGCACCTTCCTCACTGTGAAATATTCTCTGGTAGGTTTCTTTCGACATACTTGAATATTAATGTTTTGTATTCGTTCATTTCAATAAATATTCAACAAGAAGATGTTTGATACTCTCCATATAAAAAGGCTGCAGCTCATGATGCTATGTTTGTAAATTAATAAGAAAGTGCAAGGGATTTTGATAGTTTTATAAAGACTATTTAATCTAAAATGTTAACTTAGGGCAGCGTGATATTGGAAAAAGAAACTTTCTTGCTGTATAAAAAATAATAATAAAAAAGATTGATTGCAATGATTTTGAGTATATCTCGCCGTATGTTTTATTAAATATATAATTTATCTTTGTTAAGATCGCACAGCCACAGGTCTTAAAAACACCACAAATAACGTGTTTTTATGAAATGTGGCTCCTGGTCAACTATAAACCAACTCAACATTGCACATCCTGCAGTTTAACAGCAGATTCACTTGTTGTGATATTAATACTGAGATAATAAAAGCTCTATAATAATAAAAGCTATACATTTATAATTTACCACATAACGATAAACTTGAATATGTTTGACAGAGGGCGACAACAGGAATGGTTTGGCTGTAGCACATTTCACTGGTGGGAATATGGAAGTAATGCAGCCAATCAAAGTAACAGAAACTCATGTGATGATTGACATCAGAGATCTTTCTCTATTTGGACTCCTCTGGATGAAGATATTTAGTCGCCCTTCCATTACTGGACAAGTTTTGCTTTTCCTTCGAACACTACCTGCTGAAGAGGAAGAAGAGGTAGAGAAAATACTGAATGTTCACTTGCTTCCAGGGAATGTTCCTGTGCCAGAGGTACTTTAATCTCTAATCTTTAATCTTAATTTTTTTTTAAAGCCATTGCCAGCATTTTGGATGAGAATATTATTTGCATGGAATATATAGCCATATCATATATCAAAATAAAGAACCAAGCCTCCGCTGTTAAGCAAAAAAAAAAAGCATTTTATGTCTGTGTTCATGTTTTATCATCACTTGAATACAGGTCAACTTGTCATTTTTCTCAAAGTAGTACATTTTCAATTACATACACATACAGTTGAAGTCAGAATTATTAGCCCTCCTGAATTAGTAGCCCCCTTGTATATTTTTTCCCCAATTTCTGTTTAAATGAAAGTTTTATTCATAACTCATTTCTAATAACTGATTTCTTTTGTCTTTGCTATGATGACAGTACATTATATTTGACTAGATATTTGTGCATTTGTGCAAAGATTGTCTTATATTTTGCACCCTGAAGACACTGAAGTCCCGTAACTGATTCAGAACGTGTTAGGGCTTCCCTTTGCCATAATATACCTAAAACATGGATTGTTGTAAAAACTTATCAATGAAAATGCAGAAATGCATTAAATTCACCCCCCTTTGTTTTGTTTTGCTCCCAATCTTGATTCCTCAAGGTCCTGCACTCGCACCAGGATAAAAAATACATCGAGACAACTTCAAAATGTCATTTGTTTCTTGAGCGGGAATACAGTCTGCGTTGCCAGCCAGAGAACTGTGAAGTGCAACCAAAGGTAACATATGTTAAGCATGAATAAATCATATTAATTTTCTTATATATAAAAAGTGCAAAGGGACACAAATGATAAAAACTGTATATTTTAAGATGTTGTATCATAGTCAATAAAACAGACATGGTTCTGTATGTTCTTTTTCACCATACCATACAGCAGGGATGTATGAGATTTAATGATAAAGTCCTCTAGCCTGCCATTGTTAGTTAAGTTATCAAGTACTACAAATGTATTCTTTTTTAAAAATGTTGGTAAATAAACGTACCTCTAATTGTG
This sequence comes from Danio choprae, assembly GCA_903798125.1. Taxonomy (NCBI): domain Eukaryota; kingdom Metazoa; phylum Chordata; class Actinopteri; order Cypriniformes; family Danionidae; genus Danio; species Danio choprae. Next base: position 2,568,222 of record CAIGQW010056824.1, read on the forward strand.
TGCAAAATATCAGATCTTTAAAAAGTTTCCTCGTAGGCTTTCAAATGTAGCTCATTACAGTTAGCATGAAATCAGAATTTAATCTTTATATTTGTAAATGTATATACTAGTCCTTTTAATAAATGGTGCACGTCATTATTTTGTAAAAATCTATTATTCCTCATAATCTTTAATCAAACAGTATAACCTTACCTCCCCCCTTGAAATGACTTCTGCTCTGGTTACATGGGATGGCTTTAGGGGGGATCCATTTGTCCATAGAATTTGTCAATCTTCCTCAATTTTGCCAGCAATGCCTTCCATCGATCCAGTTGGTTTCCAAATGTCAAAAATGCACCACCATACGTTTTTATTCTGATTTTAGGACCATTTCAAATGAAATTACAATTTTAACTTCAGTTTCATGCCAAGTTATGATTCAAAAAGTCTTTCTTATTATCTTGTTAGTGACATTGGTGTTGTTGTTTTTCCAGAGTGAGATCTTTGAGCATAATAATTTTGGTCCAAACTATCATGCCACATTTGAAGTGCTTTTGGGTGTTCACATTAAGGAGGTTGGATTGACTGTTTTAGACAAAGCTCAAGATTGTAAGGAAGTGTGGAGCAGACCACGAATCTTGCTTAAAGGTAAAAACAATTTGGTTGTTCAAAGTTTGTGTAGGGATGATTTTAGAATTTTTGATGAAGAATTTAATTTTGTGGAGGCATTTATCTGTGTTGGGGAAGTTTGTCTTATAGAATTTTACACAAGTAAACAACAATTAAGCTGTTTTCTTTTCTAAAACATAACCACACAGGCTATTAATATGAAGGTTTTTATTATTAAGGGAAAACGAAATACAAAACTACTGTCACACTTTCTGCACGTTCCCTCAGTCCCAGTCACCACTCACAGTCACCATCCACCACACACCACACCCGTGAACAATCACCACACACAGTTCTAATCACCCACACCTGCACCTGCAATCACCCACTCCCTATATATACTCACCTCATTCAGTCACTCACCGGCTGGAAGCGAAAGTTGGATGGTCTCCTCTTCCTGGATCTTCTCCCTAGTGCTCTGTTTTCTCCTGTGCACCTTGGAGGCTTGCTTTCGGTATCTGTGGATGCAAACAACCGATTAAGCCTTCACCCAGTGACACCGCTCACCTGTTTACCCACTGTTTATGCATGCTCCACAATAAAGTAATCCCTGCCTTCTCTCCTTTGTGTGTGTGACGGTGACATCTACATAGCCAACAACGTCATAGAAAATAGAGGTCAATTTCTGTTGCCACACCCAAGCCTGATAACTGCCCCAGCTGTTTATAATCAAGAAATCACTTAAACAGGAGCTGCCTGACAAAGTGAAGTAGACCAAAAGATCCTCAAAAGCCTATACATCATGCCGAGACCCAATCCAAATTCAAAAACAAAATGAGAAAGAACATAACTGAGATCTACCAGTCTGCAAATGGTTATGAAGCCATTTCTAAAGCTTTGAGGCTGCAGAGTGAACCACAGCAAGATTCATTATCTACAAATGGCAAAAACATGGAAGAGTGAAGAACCTTCCCAGGAGTGGCCAGCCAACCAAAATGACTTCAAGAACACAGCAACAACTCATCCAAGAGGTCACAAAACATCCAAAGAACTGCAGGCCTCATTTGCCTCATTTAAGGTGTGTTCATGACTCCACCATAAGAAAGAGACTGAGAACAAATGGTTCCTGCTGATCAAGAAAAACACTAAGGCTTGTCTCAGTTTTGCCAGAAAACATCTTGATGGAAAAATACTCTGTGGACTGTTAAGACAAAAGTTTAACTTTTTGGACAGTGTGTCCCATTATATGTGGTGTAAAAATAACACTGCATTTCAGAAATAGAAAACCATACCAACAGTAAAATGTGGTGGAGGTAGTGTGATGGCTTGGGGCTGTTTTGTTTTTTCAGGAACTGGAAGACCTGCTGTGATAAATGGAACCATGAAGTCAGCTGTGTATCAAAATGTCCTGAAGGAGAACGTCCGGCCATCTGTTAGTGACCTCAAGCTGAAGCGAACTTGGGTTCTGCAGCAGGACAATGATCCAAAGCACTCCAGCAAGTCCACTTCTGAATAGCTGAAGGAAAACAAAATTAAGACTTTGGAGTGGTCTAGTCAAAGTCCTGAATTGAATCCAATTGTGAGATGCCGTGGCATGACCTTATCATGCTTTTCAGGTTTATGCTCTAAATCCCTCAAATTCCTCCACGGCGCTGTAACAGACTCATTGCAAGTTATCGAAAATGCTTGACTTCAATTGTTGCTGCTAAGGGTGGGTCAACCAGTTATTAGGTTTAGGGGGCAAACACCTTTTCACACAGGGCTATGAAGCTTTGTGTTTTATTTTCCCTTAATAAGAAAAACCTTTATTTCAGAACTGCATGACGTATTTACTTGTGTTATTGTGGACATTTTAAATTTGTTGGCAAACTTGCAAAAAATAAGAAATCAGTAAGAGACAAACACTTTTCCACACCACTGCACATGATCAAGGTAAATAGACCTTTTCAACAAATTAAATTGCAAAAGCATAATGGACAATAGGTAACATAAGACAATCTCATGAGTAAACCTTAGTTAAAGCATTCAAATCAACAGTAAAAATAGCTATATTAAAGTTATGTTAAGGTTAATAAAAAAGACCTGACGTTTATAAGTTAACTCCATTTAATAAAAATGTTCTCACAATATACAGAAGAATAGAATATCTGCATATGTCTAAATATGACTTTTTTTTGTAGTATTTTGATGAATGTAATGCGACTCATTAACCAGTGATCTCATTTTTCACATTATTTTCTTAATAGCACCAAGACAAAGAGTAAAACCTCCAGAGCACGGAATGATCTCAGGTTTTATTTTAATATTTAAATATAATATCAAATGATTATTCATTCTTGTCATTGTTTCTTGGCCATACTCTACACCACAGGTGTCAAATCCAGCTACTGGAGGGCCGCAGCCCAGCACAGTTTAGATCCAACCCCGCTTCAACACACTTACCCGAAGGTTTCAAACAAGCCTGAAGGACTCAATTAGTTTGATCAGGTGTGTTTAATCAGGGTTAAAGCTAAACTGTGCAGAGCTGCGGCCCTCCAGGAACTGGATTTAACACTTGTGCGCTACACATTCCTTTAAAGAGTAACTTCAATATTTTGTTTCAATCAGAAAGTGAATTTGTGGATGCCCTCAGAGGTAAACTCATTCAGAGAGTTTCATCAGTGATGGGGATTGCTGACAGCCTGAAGAGCAAACAAATGATTACAGATGAAATATACGCCGAACTTCAGGTTGCCGAAACAAATCAGAGGAAAATGAGACGCCTGTTTATAGCTCTGGACTCTGGAGGAGCTTTTGTGAAAGCAGAGTTTTACCGTCTGCTAAAGAAGAATGAACCTCATCTAGTAGATGAACTGGATCCTGGACACAGCAGATGCAGCAGACCTCAGTAATTGATTACAATAAAAACATTTGCGTGAACTATCCCTTTAATTCAATTCAATTCAATTCAAGTTTATTTATATAGCGCTTTTTACAATGTAGATTGTGTCAAAGCAGCTTAACAAGTTCAATTAAAGTCCACATTTTTGAGTTTAGTTCAGTTCAGTTCAGTTTAGTTCAGTTAAGAACCTTATAGTAAAGACACTGTTCAACTGTTGTATTTCAGGACATTTGTCAGGTTTCTTTATCCTCAAGCAGCTCCTGTACTTACAAATCTCCTCTAAAATCTTCTGTTTGCTTAGAGTTCATTTAGTGTAGTGATATGAAGCCTGGCTGGCTAGCTCTGCGCTCCCTTTAAAAATAATTACACACCTTAAATGTTCGCAAACTAATCAGAATCAAACATTAAACAGTCCAAAGCTGTTAGTGCCGACAACAAGAGCTACTATAAAAGATGTTTTTATTTGATAACACTGTGGAAAAATAACCACATACAAATAAAAAAAGGATGTAAAAGTTGCTGTGGGGAAAAAAACACATCATGTAGGTCATATTTTTTCTTTTTACAGTTTCATCAGACGACTAAAACAAATGAGCGTTCATCATAAATGCTGAAGTGGAGTACAGTTGTGTTGTGGATTTCAGGAGTCACACTGAAACATGCTTTCACATTCACACACTAGAAACACAATACTGCACATTCGTTTGCTTGTCTTTCTGTCTCTGATATGGGAATTTGATCATCGGCGGGTTCATTGTCTTCTCTGTAAATGTGCCAAATAAGTCTTGAAATTATAGAACGTTGATAAAAAAACATTTCATAACTGCACTCATTTAAAACTACAGAGCAGAGCAGCTGTTTCACTGTAAAATGCAAATATACTGCTCAAATAATAAAGGGAACACTTGGAGTTACATTGTGCTGTTTAACGCTTGTGCACTGATCAAATTTACTACTCTTTTGTTATGTTCGGGATATAAACATCCACTATATTAAACTGTCGTCAAAAAGCATCAGATAAATATTCATTCATTCATTCATTCATTTTCATTTCGGCTTAGTCCCTTTATTAATCTGGGGTCGCCACAACGGAATGAACCGCCAACTTATCCAGCATATGTTTTACGCAGCGGATGCCCTTCCAGCTGCAACCCATCTCTGGGAAACATCCATACACACCCATTCACACTCATGCACTACGGACAATTTAGCTTACCCAATTCACCTGTACCGCATGTCTTTGGACTTGTGGGGGAAACCGGAGCACCCGGAGGAGACCCACGCCAACACAGGGAGAACATGCAAACTCCACACAGAAAGGCCAACTTACCCAGCCGAGGCTCGAACCAGCGATCAGCGACCTTTTTGCTGTGAGGCGAACGTGCTACCCACTGCGCCACTGTGAGGCCCTATCAGATAAATATATTTATTCATTTTCATTCATTCATTCATTTTCTTTTCGGCTTAGTCCCTTTATTAATCTGGGGTCGCCACAACGGAATGAACCCCCAACTTATCCAGCATATGTATTACGCAGCAGATGCCCTTCCAGCTGCAACCCATCACTGGGGAACACCCATACACACCTATTCACACTCATACACTACGGACAATTTAGCTTACCCAATTCACCTATACCGCATGTCTTTGGACTGTGGGGGAAACCGGAGCACCCGGAGGAAACCCACGCAAACATGGGGAGAACATGCAAACTCCACACAGAAATGCCAACTGACCCAGCTGAGGCTCGAACCAGCGACCTTCTTGCTGTGAGGCGAGAGTGCTATTCACTGCGCCACCGTGCTGCCCTGATAAATATATATATATTTAAAAATTTTTGCATTAAACTGTTAATCAACCTCAGTCCTGCTCAAAACTACTAAATTGTTTAGAAAATTACAGGATTCTAACTCTTTAATTGCCAAATACACAAATGATGTCACTGAATTAGTGAAAAACCCCCACAAAATGAAGCATTTTCAATATAAAAACTAGTTGTGGACTGGATTGTTTTTTGGACGTGAACGATTAGTAACAACAGTGGCTTTAATGCATCATTAGATTTTCATTTTTCCCCCCTAATTTACTGTTGGTGGCTGTTTTTGCCCCATTGACTTCCTTTATAACCACATTTGATGGTGCATAAATACACAGTCTTTGTTTTTATTTATTTTATTTTAGATTTTCTCAGACACATCAAGGTAAGTGCGCTCTCACAGACACACACTTCAATTAGCTGTTTTAGTCCATATAAAATCCAGAAACTAAGCCCAACCCCCCCCCCCCCTCCCAACGGGTCTATCTAAAGGGTAATGCTGCCAACTGATGATCAACAATAAAAATTACAAATTTGACCTCTTCCCAACAGGGAAAAACCACCAACAATCAAAAATGCATGATATATGGTTTCATGGTTTTGAAATAAAAAATAAATGTGGTTATAATGGAAGTCAAAGGAGCAAAAACAGCCACCAACAGCAAATTAGGGAGAAAAAAAAAGAAAATGAATCAAACACAATGCATCAAAGGCAATGTTGTTCCATGTGTCCAAGACTGATAAAAAATCCAGTCCACAATTACTTTTATATTCAAAATAGACCATTTTGTGTTTCTTTTTCACCGTATCAGTGACATTACTTATGAATTTGTCAATTAAAGAGTTGAAACCATGTAAATTTTCTAAACAATTTAGCAGTTTTGATCAGGACTGAGGTCGATTAACAGATTCATGCAAAAAATAAATAAAAATGATCTGATGCATTTTTATAGCAGTTTAATGTAGTGGATGTTTTCATCCTGAACATAACAAAAGGGTTGTAAATCTGCCCAGAGTGTATCGTTGGGTTTTTTAAAGTTTCAAAGCATTTTCCCAAAATGTGTGTGAAAATAAGTCAGCGAAAATCATTCTGCTAGCTGAAACGGAGAAAGTGATGGCCAAATGAAGACTCAAAATCACCCCAGAGTAGATGAAAACTCTCCAGCAGCACATAAAGGTTAAGTGAGTGTTCCCTTTATTTTTTTAAACAGTATTATTGATCATTGCATATTTTTTATATTCTCAAAATTGAAGTCCTGTAAATTTCAAGAGATTAAATCTAAATTAAGCCAGATTTAAAAAACAAAAACAAATTGAGCTCAGACAATAAAAGCCCTTTTACATTATCCGTAAGGAAACGCACTGAACACAGGACTCGTCATGTAATTGCTTCAACTTTAATATTGTTTTTGTCGTTTTTTTAAGTGATAAGATTGATCCCGTTACTTAATGTCAACAAATCATAAACAAACATTTTCATATTCTCCTTTACATTGCTTGTACCAAAAACCACTCGATCTCAATCCCCTCGCCGCCGTCTTAGAAAAATATTATAAAAGCGCTTTTTTAATTTAGTTCCGATACAAATATGGAAAAGCACTCTAACTCTACTTTGAAAGTGTGAAGGACAAATACATGGACACTTCGGAGAAAGAGATTCTTCACATTCAACATTTTCCTCCACGTCACATTAGCACACACACACACACGCACACGCACACGCTCTCTCTTACACACACACAGAAACACGAAGCGTCAAATACTCGTGAGGTTTTCTTGGAGGAGGCAGAGCGTGTGTTCAGAGAAGAGTCTGTAAGCTCACTTTGACACTCTGAGAGTAGCATCCGTTTGTTTCCTTGTTTTTTTTAAAATAGAAAAAATCCTACAATGTAACAGAAACTGGCGAGTTAAAAGCGCTGGTGGCGTTTACCCAGAGACTCGCGTCTCCGTCCCATCAGAAGAGTTGAATCTGGCAGCGAGGAGCTCGGCAGTGTGAGCGCGCAGTACAGTCACTCAGCGATTGTCAATACCTGCAGTTTCTTCAACTCACGTAATCTGCGACGTCACATTGTAGATCAGTGTGAGTTCACTTACAACTCCCACACTAGAAGCGGGTTTTATTGAGTATAGCGATGGGTTGATCCGGTGTAAACTCCAGTGCGCACAGCAATCAGGCTTTCACTGGGCTTTCACAGCCAAATTCTGCTGCCCTCCAGCCTTTTACTGGCCTTTTTTTCAAAGGAAGCAGCCAATATTATTGACTCACACTGAGAAAACCGGCTAATGGCTCTTTTGCAGTGTCCCATTTTGGTGCAGACATCAATGGATATTTAAAGCAGTGTTTCCCAACCCTGTTCCTAAAGGCACACCAACATTACATATTTTGGATGTCTCCCTTATCTGACATATTCATTTCAGGTTTTGGAGTCTTTTCTAATATTCTGATGAGTTGATTCAGGTGTGTTTGATTAGAAAGAGGTTGAAAATGTGTAGTGTTGGTGTGCCTTCAGGAACAGGGTTGGGAAACACTGATTTAGAGGACTGGATTTGCCACGCTGAAAACTCTTCCATATAAAGACATTTTTTTTGGGTTGACATGTTGTCCTCCATTCAACGCTGTGATCGTTTACGGCTTCCTCTTCTGCTGTGGTTCGTTAATAATTTGGCACTTTAATTTTCTCTCAATCGTGTTTTTGTAAAGGTAGAAAACTTGTGTATGTGTGTGTGTTGCATATAGTGTAAAAAAAATCAGTGTGTACCATATATTTGCGTCCAAGGAAGTGCTTTTTTTTAGTCTCACACATGAGTCTGCATTCGTTGCGTGTGTCTTTGAGAGTATTCCGTGGGTGGGGTTGAATATGGAAACTGGGCAGAGCTTGGGTATTTCCCCACATTAGCATCTTGACTCGTCCCCACCCCTTGTCCCGTTGGATACATTTCATAGGCTGGTCCCGCCTCCAAAGGCGGAGCAAAGCCTAACCGGTATTGAGGTGTGGTTGAGTAGGCGTAGCTGTCAAAAGCTAGTGGATTGGTGGACTCCAGCAGGCCACGCTCTGCAGGATAGTCTGTGGTTTTGGAGACGGGGTTGGGTGGAGGCTGGATTTGTGACGCTCTGGCGATTGTGTTGAAATGAGCGTAGGTGTTGTGAGCCATTCGGGAAGTGGGACGGGCCTCGTAACGTCCCGTAGGAGCGGGGTGAATGTTGGCAGGGCCGCCGGTCGATGCTGAAACTGATGCAGGATTTGGTGCCCGGAATTCCTGGTAGAGCAGTGAGCGGGTGGAGGAGCGCACCTCATCATGAGTCGTGGCTCGAACGTTGTAGTAGCCGTTTGTGGGGTCCTGAAACGACAAAGATATTTTTTTTTTACTGTAATACACAGGTCAAACACACACTGTTTGCTTGATTACATTTAGCCAGCAAAATTTACACTGCAAAAAATGCTTTTCTTAGATTTTTTGTCTTGTTTCTTGTCCAAATATCTAAAAATTCTTAAATCCAGAAGCATTTTCTAGACAACAGAAAAATATTGTCTTGTTTTCAGAAATAATATGCCAAAATTAAGAGAGTTTTTCCTTCAAACAAGCAAAATAATCTGCCAGTTGGGTAAGCAAAACAATCTTGTGTTTGGTTTTGACATAATATTTGTTTTGCTTACATCATTGGCAGATTATTTTGCTTGTTTGAAGGAAAAACTCTCTTAATTTTGGCATATTATTTCTGAAAACAAGACAATAATTTTTGCTTGTCTAGAAAATTCTTCTCTGTTTAACAAATTTCAGATATTTGGACTAGACTAAAAGATTACGATACAGGTTTTACTCGTATTCAAGAAAGTCATGTGACATCTCCACACAGGCCAACTGGAGGTTTAAGGGCCAAACGAATCTTTGCGCTTAACAAACAAAATTAAATATGTAGGCTAATGGATGTCGTCAGTGAAGTGAGAGTGTAGCCTACTTCCTTATCCAAGAAAGTAAAGGAGTAAAGAGTAAAAAAGTAAAGAGAAAGAGAAAGTAAAGAGGCCAAATGGAGGAGGCTCATTCTTTATCCTCGCACTGCAGATTGTTTGTTTAACTGTTTTCTCGCTAGTGAAGCGTTCAGTTTTTCCACTTACAAAGTCCACCATGTAAATAGCAAATGTGCCGTGGCGTGATGCAACTGACTCTTAAAGGGGATGTGAGATGAGACTCTGATTGGTTTCATGTACGTTATGCTCAAAACACACCCATAACTCATTAAGAGAATAAGCACAACCCTGATACACCATGCGCCGGGGCGCAGAGCATATTTTTCTGTCCTTAAAATAGCAAAAGTGAATCCGGACACACCCTTAATGCTTTTGCACCCTGCGCTTTAGACTTTGTGCCTAGATCGTTAAAATAAAGCCCTTAGTGTTTAGCTGAAATTTCACTGATGTGACCACCAAGGTTATTTAAGGAAACAAACACTAAGACTATAAGTGCTAGTCAAAAATCTTTTTGTTAACTGAAATCAAATAAAACATTTACAATAAATTAAAAGCTAAAACTAAATGAAACTAACAACAGTCACTGAAAACTATAATAATTAGCAAAAATAATAATCATCTATAAATCGTATATAGTACCTGTAGATGGTGCTTTTACAACCAAACACATCAGCCAAGCGCAAAAACAGATTTCTCTTTTCTCCATCTGCCATCATGCTAACTGTTTAGCTGTTTAACTACATACATGCTTTTTAATAGGAAGAAGCTTTTATGAATTATTCATCATTTTTGACCTTTATTAATTTAAGCTGCATCATGATAAAGATTTTACCGTGTTGGTGACAGTCCTTTCAAAATGATCCTGCAGTTGCTTTGCTGACTATTTATTAAAATCCAGAAGGTTTGGTGTCTTGTATCACAAATTCAATGATGGTGGTAGTGGTGATTCATTTTTATTATTGGTACAGCTCAGTAGCAACAAACTCTGAGATGTTCTGGGACTCTTCTGCTCTGCCTTTGTTTGGAAGTATTTTCTTTCTTTATTTTTTAAAGATTTATGTTTGGGAAATTTGCTGATTTTCCTGATAGGACAGCAGATATTGACAGACAAAGAGGTCTGGAAATCAGGACACAAATTTGGGATGCCTGAGGCGCATTTATTCTATATGTAAGCACACTGACCCTATTGGCAGAGACAAATGTAACACGTATATTAACTTGTTTGTTGAACTGTTACATAAAACCTTTTTCTACCATGCTTACACACTGCTATAACAAACAGCACTTTTGATGATTCGATTGAACTATGCTGCATTTTCTAAGAAACAAAAATAGTTATGGTTTACTTTCATATCTTTAAATACAGCGGTGGTATACAGTAACACATTTCATTACACACTGAATGCATATTACTTGGTTTCAGTAAAGATGTTTCTGGTTTTTGTAGTCAATGTCAGCTTACACAAGAGTGCTAAATGATATAATGTTATCATAGACAGCAAATATTGCACAAGCCTCAGTATATTGAACTGACCCAGTAATTAGTGCACTGAAATCCAAGAAAACGACACACTTCATCTTTAGGTGTACAGGGTTCATACACATTTTGACTAATACCAGTTCCCGGGTCACCATGATTTTTCCAAAACTTTCAGGTAAACATCATGACCTGATGTTTCATGTAATGTCTACGTACACGAGGTAAATAAGAAATAAAATGCCCGTTCAAATTTATTACAGCATATCAAGAAGTATGTGACAATCTATGTAGTTTGTTTATTTTTATATCTGTAAAATAGTTTTCAGGAAATATCTTGCTGTCTGTATGAAAATATTGTAGAAATGTTGGCTTGTGTTTTCATAAGACTTAAATTTCCATGACTTGTCCGAAACGTTTTGGGTTTATCTGTTTTCCCAAAACTTTTCCAGACCTGGAAAATGATTTGAGAAAATTCCATGACTTTCCAGGACTGTATGAACCCTGGGGTGTAGCATACTGATGTGTGTGTATATACTGTACAGTAGTTCTTACCTTGGCCTCATACTCCTCCACCTTGGGCTCCAGCGTTTCAGTCTGGAGGTCTTGCTTCAGGTCCATGTCGTCTTTGAAGGGCTGGGTGGAGGGAGAGAGGGAGACAGAGGGAAGAAACTAAACCATCAAACGACAAAACACACACACGGAGAGAGGGAGGAAGAGAAGGAGAGAGAGAGGGAGGAAAAGCTTTATCAGAATCCGTGAAGAACAGATGTTTTTGGTGGCAAGAAACTCTTTCACCATCACGTACTTTTGCTATGTATATGCTGTCTGTAAGATTCTTCTTTTAAGGGACAGTTCACCCAATAATGATAATTCTGTCATCATCTACAGTAGGGGCTGGGCGATGTCACAAAACTCTTAAATCAGGATATCAGTCATCTTATATTCTGATAACGATATATATATCCCCATAAAGTACCATTTCTGTAAATTCAGTCAATGAAGAGTTTATATATATTGACCACATGAAAAGGCTTATTTATTTAAAATTATATAAAAGTCTATAAAGTATATATTAAAATTTACTCACTATATAAATATATATATATTTCCTACTTTATTTATGACTATGAAAGTTTGATAAAGAAATGTAGTAAAAATAAATATTAATAAAATATCAAACACTTCGCAAAAACTGATTACAGGTCCAACATAAAAACAATATATAAATAAAATGCAAAATGTAAACATGCAACCTTCTCACGATGCTGTTATTCATGTTTCTGTCTGCATCCCTGTAATGGTGTGTAATTTTGCACTCATATAAATAATGAAAAAATACTATGGTAAACATTGTGTTTTGTGACACAATAGAGCATAATATGAAATGATAGACCTTTTGTATTGTCCATACGATATATATATAGCATCATATTGCACAGCCCTAATCTACAGTACTTATGTGCTCAAGTAGGTATTTTGAAGAATGTGCAACCAAACAGTTGGCTTCCACAATATGGTTCGGAAATGCTATTGAGGTCAATGTTTAGCGTCAAACTGTCTTTTTAACAACATTTGACAGCTGAAGAAATAAACTTCTGAGAGCGAGTAAATGATGACAGGATTGTCATTTTTAGGTGAACTGTCCCTTTAAATCCTTCACAGTTGAGAATAAAACCACAGAAATTGCTCTGTAAACCTGACACTTTATAAACCTATAAAAGTGGCTGTCGTTTCTCTATTGGGACTTCTTATAGCACCTCCTAAATAAAGTACTTTTACACGCATTACAATCACTTCAGACTGCAAATTCAACTATTGGCAAGCCAGATTCATTTTGGCCAAAGCTGGACTAGAAAATGTGTTAAATATGTTCTAATAAACACTGGAAGCTTCTAGCAAACAGAAGCGTTTTCTTCCACTCTGATAGCAAACATGTTGCATGAAGATGTATAATAAGAATATCTGCAATATATTTCATAAACTGCTACACGACTGTTCAAATGTTTAGAGCCAGTAAGATATTTCTTTACCGAAAGTCATACTGCATATTTATTTCTATTACAAATAAATATTGTACTTTTGAACTCTGAATATTTGTCAAACAAAATCCTGAAAAACACTATTTTCAACAATGATAATTATTAGCAAGAATAATCATTTTTCTTCTGAATTAAATCAACATGTTAGCATAATTTCAAAAGAAACATGAGACTCATATCTGGAGAATTTATGCAAGAACTTTAGCATTGCTTTCACAGGGATAATGTTCATTTTTATAACGTATTTAAATAGAAAACTGCTATTTTAACATGTAGAATACTTTCACAATATTTCTGCACTTTCTAATCAAATAAATGCATAAGATAATTATTAAAAAACATTACTGAAAACCCTAATTTTTTCAATGAGGCAGAATTTTAGATCAATGCAACATGGACAATGCTAACCAGCAGAGTATGTTACAGAATTACATGAAACTATGTGCACACTTTTATTTTGTTGCTGACAGGACCAAATATATCACTGACATATTTGCAGCTTTATCTGAAGTAGCCAAACTTTTAAGTGAAGCACAACCAAATGTGAATCACCCGTAAATATATTGAATTTAGAAGGAGTTAAAGGTGACAGCCTGACAGCCTAGTTTCTACTACAGATACTCACAGAATACATAGCCTTTACCATTCGAGTGGCTGTTGAAGCGCTGGCGGCCTCTTCCTCCAGATTGTGGGTTTCCTTGTTCACCGTTTCCACCTTAATGTCCGGCTTGAGTGTCACTCCACGACGACCTGCAAACACAAGAGACCACTGACCCAATGCCACACATCTTCTTTCATTGGAGAAATGATTCAGCACTTCCATTAAATCACAGTAATAGACATTGGCCTGAAAGCAGGATTTTGATTGCAGTATTTTTATTGGTGCCTCAGGCTGAAACTTGTGTTATGAGGCAGTTATTTGAAATTAAGGCATAAATCAATATCAGATTTACCATTAAAACAGATGTTTTTGTACTTAATATTGGTTGATGTCCAAATTTCATGAGAAATCTAATTATGTTTCATTGTTTTACTGATTCATTTAGGACGAAATGGTTCATCTGTCAAATCCTGTCGAAAATGGTCAATTTTAAATGTTTCTGGATGTTTATAATGTACATTTATAATAATAACAGTATGTATGTACAGCTATGGAAAAATAATAAGAGACAATATGAAAATTCTGTTACTCTGGATTTACAATTTACACTGATGTGTTTGAGTAAAATGTCTTTTTGTTATGTTCTGCAAAATACTGTTGAAATTGCTTCTAAATCTAAAAATACAAAAATATTTTATATAGAGAATATGCTTGCTGTAATAGCCCAGATTTTCAATCACATTGAATGAAAACATTTGTTATTTTGATCAATTCTCATTTTCTGAAAAAAGAAATGCTATCAATAAGTAAATATAGCCAATTGGTAAAAAACAAATTATTATCTGGGTATAAAATAGACTTTAAAATTATATATTTATAATATATAACTAAATGTAAAAATTAATAGTTAATTATATGTAAAACTGCCTTTTTTCAGCCAAAATAAAATAAATAACACTTTCTCCAGAAGAAAAAATATTATAGTAAATTCTGAGAACATTTTCTAACTCTGTTAAACATCAATTATATTACTATTCTTAATAGTATATAGTATATAACTATTATAATATATTTATAATAACTATAACTATAATAATATCATTATCATTACATTTCAGAGGAGAGCTAATTTTTGATAAATAAAATATAATAATAATAACATAAATTTTTTCTTTTTTACTTTGGCTTAGTCTCTATTTCAGAGATCGCCACAGCGGAATGAACCACCAACTATTCCAGCATATGTTTTATGCAGCGGATGACCTTCCAGCTGCAACCCAGTACTGGGAAACCCCCTTTACACACTCTTTCACACACATACACTACGGCCAATTTAGTTTGTTCAATTCACCTATAACGCATGTCTTTAGACTGTGGGGGAAACCGGAGCACCTGGAGGAAACCCACGCCAACACGGGGAGAACATGCAAACTCCACACAGAGATGCCAACTGGTTCAGCCAGGACCCAAACCAGCAACCTTTTTGCTGTGAGGTGACAGTGATAACCACTGAGCCACCATGCTGAATATATATCACAATATATGTATATTATAAATATAATATTTTTCTTCTGTCACATGATTCATGATTTTCATATATATTGTTAATAAACAATAATTAATTTCATGTATTTTCATCAAATATATACATATTTAGCATTTTTCCTCAAAGGGAAATGAGATATTCATTTAGACTTTTCTTCTTTTCTGTTTATCGCCACACGAGGGCGCCACATCGCAATCTCACCTCATTCTCTTGACTTTTTTCCTCAACAACTGACTTTCAGCGCATTGCCTCCTACTGCACATGTACATTTATTTTCTTGTCATCTAATTCCCAGTGATTTATTGGACAAATTCATCTCAGACAAATAAACAGAAAACAGAGGCACACACACATAAACTGTGTACTCACTGCCTTTGCGTTGTCGATACAGGTAGAAAATCAGAGCAAACAGGAGAAGCAGAAGCAAAATGGAAGATCCAACAGATCCGCCTGCTATCACACCTACAGGCACTATATCTGAGAGAGAGAGAGAGAGAGAGAGGTATGAAACACTTAAAACACTTACAGATGTTATGTCTAAGATGGGTATTATATCTACATCTATATCTGAGGAGCAGACAGTATTATAAAAACAGATGACTATTAATACAAATGCTATTTCAGAAAGAGAGATACGGAGAGAGCGAGACATGTCTAAGGCAAAGACAGACAGGTATAATGTAGATTTGTTAGACATCTCTGGACAATGTATCTGGGAGAGATGGTATTATAGTAACAGGTGTTACTGTATATCTGAAATATATACTGTAGAACACTGACAATATATTTGAGGTATTAAACTACAGTCCTTGTATACGTAAGTGCTCAACATGTATGAGAACACCCCTCACAAATCTCTCATTTAGATTAATATTTTCTATAGGAAGCTATAGATTATATTTGTGCATATACATTAGATTAGTCAGTACTGAAGCCAAATCTGGAGCTAATCTAATCTAACAAAATAACTTACGATAACGGTCTAAAATTAGTACACCCAAATTTATGTTATAGAAAAATATAAAAAAAAACATTTAAAAAGAGCAAAAATTTTCACAATTTTTAAATTTTGTAGTTTGTAATTTTTAAATTACATTAAAACGGAATTTTTATTACATTAAAATGAAATGTAAATGTATCGGTTCGGTTCGGTGACTAAAATATTATTTGAACAAATATATATATTTAATAAATCTGTTTTGTTTAAATGCCTCAAAATGTATTACCTATATTCACTGAGAAATGGATAAAAATATTCATTTTCAAAATGGGGTGTACTCAATTATGCTGAGCACTGTATATGTGTGAGAAAAGATGCATATACATTTCTGTGACAGAGACGAGTATTTTATTATAGTCATTATATATCATTATATATTATAGAGAAAGACAACTAAAGATACTTTTTTTCCTGAGAGAAAATATACTAGTCTAGCTAATTGTTGTACAGCTGAAGACTAAAAATATTATTAGTAAAAAGGTCAAATATATTTCTAATTGATGTTTAACAGCAAGGGAATTTTTCATTGTATTTCCAATTGAATTTTTCTTCAGACGAAGGTTTTATTTACATTTGTTTGACTGGATTAAAAACAAAACAATAATTTTAAAAAGTAAATATGGATAAGGTCAATATTATTCCCTTCCGACTGGCTACAGAACAAACCACTGTTGTTCAATGACTTGCCTAATTGAATAAACGTGTCTAGTTAACTTAATTAACCTAGTCAGGCATTTAAATAGCACTTTAAGCTGAATAAAAGCTTGCAAAACTAATAGTACAATATTAAAGTAATAAAATATTATGTACTGCCATCAGGGCAAAGACAAAAGAAATTAGTTATTAAAACGATTATGTCAAAAAATAGGTTGAAAAACTAAACTTCTTTCAGCACATGGGAGATATTTGAAAAAGAATTAATATTTAACAGCTATCTTCAACTGTATATTCGAGAAAAAGTCACCTCAAGACACTATATCTGACAGAAAGCTTTTAAGACACTATCTGAGACAACGGGTACTATATATAAAGTTGTTATACATCTGACAGAAAGACATTTATGGACACCATATGAGAGAGACAGACAGGTACTATATCTACAGGTGTTATATATTAAAGGAAATAGAAGACAGGTATTAGCTCACTGTATTAGTCACATGTATATAACATGTTATATATCCGACAGAAAGAAACCAAAAGACACAATATCCAGGAGAAAGTCATCTATAGCTAAATGCAGGGCCCAAAATGAACATTCAAATATTATAAAACACAATTACTTACCAGATTTTAACAAGAAAATGTATTATTTAAATTTAAATGTAATTATTTGATTCAGTCAATGCCTTCAAAAATGAAATATGGTAATGTGCGACTATCAAGCCACGGAGAATTTAAGATGTAATTTCTACAGTTTTTGCAAGTAAAACAAGCAGCAAACATTTTCGCAAGTTTGTAATTAGAACGGTTCATAAGCCTGTTGTGGAGAAAGAAGCATTTCACTAGAAAAGTTACTCTGCTGTTGTCACATGTCTGGTGTGTCTGTGTTGTGTCATGTGGTGTCCCATGTGTTTGTTCCATGTGCTTCTGTTGACGTCATGTGTTTCCTTTGTTTAATTTTCCCACCATTTGTTAATGTTCATTAGTTCCACCTGTGTCTCTCATGTTTGTGTTCAGTTCAATTATGTCTTGAGCATTTATACTTCTGTGTACAGTACAGTCTTTGTCCGATATTAAATTGTCAACCTTCCATGTTATGCCTGTGTGCGCCATGTTCATGGTTTTGTAGTAAGTGCCTGTTTGTAAATAAATAAATAAGGGTTTTTTGATAACCTCTGTGTCTCGAACGCCTGTGTGAGCCGACACTTGTGACAGCTGGCTTTCACCAAAATAAAAGTTTAATAGTTTAATGTTGGAAAGGACATAAAAAAGCAACCATAAATACTAGTTTGCCATTATCACTCTAAATAATGTTTACTATTGTACTAAATAAACAAATTAACAAAACCAGGGGAAATATAAGCTGTCTCTGACCTGTTGCTATGATGCTCTCGCTTTTATAGCACAATGACATTTCATTATGAATTTTTTTTACTTAAATAATAAAATGCAAATACTTGTTTACCCAATTTGTTCAGCTTTAAAAAAAAGAAAAAAGAAATAATTTTTCATACCCTTTTTATACCTTACTAATATATTTATGTCTGATTCTCAATCAGTGGCCATTCAGGCTGGAGCAAAATGTTCATTTTAGGCCTGCAGATAATATTTCTGAGAGAGAGAGAGAGAGAGAGAGACGGTACTATATCTACAGGTGTTATATATCTGAGAGAAAGACACCTACGGACATTATATCTGTGAGATAGAGAGACAGACAGATATTATACCTTCGGATGCTATATCTGAGAGAGAAATAGAGAGGGAGAGAAAGAGAGAGTATTATACCCACAGACACTTCATCTGACAGAGAGACAGATTCAGAGCAACAGTAGGGTGTTTTTCTGACCTGTCTCCTCCAGGGTGATGATCATGGTTCCTGGTCCAAAAGCGTTCCATGCCGTGCAGTTGTACGTGGACTGGAAGTCAGCCTCCATCACATTATTGATAGTGAGTGTAGACAGAACGGCGCCCCCTTGTGCTGCAGGTCTGCTCTGCTCCACTGTGTATCTCTCCAACAGTGTCCCTCGCTCCTTCTCCCACACATTCTCCTTCCAGGCCCAAACCTGCATTCACAAACACACACATATATTCACTAGGGATGTCAATTTACATAAATTAAAGGGATAGTTTACCAAAAAATAAAAATGTAGTAACCATCTACTCACTCTTACAGTTTTTCTCAGATCAGAATTGAAATTTGCAAATAAGTAAGTGCATTTCTCAAAACAACGCGTACAAATGGCAAAACACCATGGATTACATGCAAAACCCAGTCTCTTGCTCAAAATCCTTAGTTCATCTCTCAAAACTACATTTCTGTGTCAATGAACATGTCAGTGCCGTCAGAACGACAAGTCCCTTTGTCATTGTGTACAGATAAGACAGTCAAATTACTTGATTGATGTAAACAGTCACATTACTTGTTGAATGACTGATGTAAACTATGGCTAATTATTTATTTATTTTTGCTGTTTGTACTGTAATTTGTTGACCGATCATGTCATTGTGATACAGAAAGGAAAAGACAGCACTGCATAGCACAAAGAAAAAAACTAAACAAAAGTAGAAATGTGAATATAGGACAACCTCCTTTGAGATTCACCTTCATTAAAAAAAAGTCCAGATTCACCTGGGAGAAATTTAACAATTGTAGACAGATTTAGAAAAAAAGTCTAATGGAAATGTAAAGTAAAATGCATTATGACAAAATATTATGACAACTTGTTCAAGCATTTTGCATGTAAAGACCTATGCCATGAACTAATGCCTAAATGTTGTGAGGAGTGAGACTTTTCAGACAGAAACCAGTATAATACATTTTGATCAACATGACATAAGCAACTGATAACGTAGGAAACATCAGAGATTTGCACATAATCATTTGTATTGATGTACGCAAGCATGATGTATCATTATATCAGCAATTCTGCGATATATTACAAGAAAACCATCCACAATATATCACAATATTTGTAAATGAAGGGGAAAAATGCATCAAAAGGTATAAGATGTTGAGCAGAAAGGTAGCATCTCTAAATTATCCATAGAAGCAGCATAACAATTTTGTACAAATTACATATAACAAAAACTGTCAGATTAGCAATTTATTGCTTTCTAGTTTTCTGTAAACATCATTAATTTTCCTTCAGCCTAGTCCCTTTATTCATCAGGGGTCGCCACAGTGGAATGAACCACTTTTTTTTTTTAGATCTTTTGTACATTTAAATAAATATCAATACTTAGGTGCCGCGATAGCCTAATGGTTAATGTGTCAACAGCACTCCGGGCGTCTCGAATTCGAATCCTGGCTCGTGGACCATTCCTGATCCTATTCCCCTCTCTCTCCCACTTCACTTCCTGTCATTATGCTGTCCTATCAAATAAAGGCAAAATGCCAAAAATAAATCGTAAAAAAATCAAATCAAATAAATATCGATACTTGAC
>CAIGQW010056824.1:2588644-2611234 GCA_903798125.1 Danio choprae
GAGAGAGAGAGAGAGAGAGAGAGAGAGAGAGAGAGAGAGAGAGAGAGGGGAAAAGAGGCAGAACGTTGAGTAAAGTGCTGAGATTGTTAAAAGCTCACTCATTTGTCTGTCATGTCGCGTCGTCTGCTGCTGATAATCGACACTGAAAGGTACAGGAGTTTGTTCTGCGCCGTCACTCTTTCTCTCCCCCTCCCCGTCAGCCCACCTCATCTTTCATGTCTCATTTCATATCTTCTTGACCTCTATTTTTCACGCTTCCTTTGCCATTGCTCTCTCTCTCGCTCTCTCAGTATTCAATCAAGTGTAGTGTAAAGATGATAAAAGAAGGACGAATAAAACAAGTACAGTAAGAGACGCATTAAGAGAATACATTCCCCAGACCCTATATACTTTTATGTCATATGTGTGGGATTAGTGCCAAGAAAAAAGCAATGGAAGATTTCCAGAGAAATAATCAAAGTAATGCATAAACAGAATCTCTAACAAATGAAAAAGAAAGAATTAGTTTTATTTCAAAAGAAGAAAGATTAAAGTTTCAAACAACATCATTTCTTTACTAATAAATTCTTAAATAATAATTAAACACTATTCGAGAGATGCATGAAATTTAGTGTCTGCTGTTTTTTGCCAGGTGGCTTACAATGTTGTTCATTATAGTTCTTACAGTGGCTGAAAATGATATGGTTTAACACGTTTATAATATCACAAAGATTAGGATGTAATTTAGAAATGTGTAATAGAATTTAAGCATGTTTCAGAGTGAATCTCAGCACTGTGATCTTTATACATGATCAGCTTATGATATCAGTGTTTCAGAGCTGAGTTTGTGAACATATTGTTTTGCAAACAATCTCTGCAAGCATAAAATGCGCATGTAGAAATGGATCTTGCATCAAACATCTTTCCAAGTTTGTAATGAGTTTGTAATGATTTATACATTTGTTGTCAAGAGAAGCATTGGGGAGGTTTCCCTTTGGTTTTACAAACAAATGTGGTTTAACATGTGAAAAAGCAAAGACAAAAATCATCCACAATTTGTAGTTTTTGTAATTTAGTATTGTTATATGAAGTAAATAAAATTTAATAATAATATTTTAGTATTATAATAAGTATACATACATTTAAATACATCTTCTTTTCATAATTAATATTTACTTTAGGGTTTCATGGTGGCGCAGTGGATAGCACGTTCGCCTCACAGCAAGAAGGTCGCTGGTTCGAGCCTCGGCTGGGTCAGTTGGCGTTTCTGTGTGGAGTTTGCATGTTCTCCCCGTGTTGGCGTGGGTTTCCTCCGGGTGCTCCGGTTTCCCCCACAAGTCCAAAGACATGCGGTATAGGTGAATTGGGTAAGCTAAATTGTCCGTAGTGTATGAGTGTGAATGGATGTGTATGGATGTTTCCCAGAGATGGGTTGCAGCTGGAAGGGCATCCGCTGCATAAAACATATGCTGGATAAGTTGGCGGTTCATTCCGCTGTGGCGACCCCAGATTAATAAAGGGACTAAGCCGAAATGAAAATGAATGAATGAATATTTACTTTACAGTCCAACAGAATTTTACTTCACTGATGTTTAATTTTTTTATAAAAATAAATAAATGGCACAATAATAATCATACAAAGTATTAATGAACATTCAGTTCCATGGCTGGTAAGAAATGAGCAATTCCATGCAAATGTCAACCTTGCCATAAAAAAAATTAAAGTTTTCACCAAAATAGTGAAACTCGCTAACTTTTTTCATCACATCCATAATGCATTTCCTCATTTAAAATCAAAATATGTTTAGAGATTGATTTTTTTTCATGATATAGTTGCTTTGGGAAATATAAACAGATGTTTCAATATAATGTTAACATATACTTTCTCTGTGAATTTATGTTTTACATTTTTTACTGCAAATGTCACATCCATAATGTTGGAATTGCTCAAATATTTATAGCTGGATTTATGTCATTGACCATCATGTATTGTAGTGTTAGAGACGTTAGATAAAGTTAGTTTCATGAGTATCTAGTAATAATAAAAAAAAAACATGATTGTTTCTGTGCAGAACTGAGTGGGATCTAAACTCACGATTTTGTCTGGCGGTGGAGTGCTGGCTATGTAGCACTTGATTTCCCCTTTCTCTCCTCTCACGGCGTACTGAATCGGCTCACTCGAGATGATTGGAGGACCTGAACAGCCAATCACATCACAGAAGAATCATATTATGCTTTTCATACTTTAGTAGCCTGGTACAAGGATTCAAAGACATAACATGTTCTTGAAAAAACTGTTGTAGTAAATCTAGACCACCAGAAAAGACCATCAGACCGTCAGTAGATGTAACTGTGGAAAAATAGCTGAATTGGATATTCACATATATTTGAAGACAAAATTATATCACATGTAATTTTTTTTTAATCTAAATATTTTCCAAGTGATGTTTAACAGAGCAATTTTTTTTTCAAATTACCTTCTAATATATATAATTTTTTTTAGTTTGGTTAAACTTAAAAATATATTTTAAAAAACTGCTAAGGTCAATATTATTATCCCACTTATTAATAACGTGACTGGCTACAGAACAAACCACTGTTATCCAATGACTTGCTTAATTAACCTAAATTGCCAATTTAAACTAATTTTCCTTTTTAACTATTAACTAAACTAACTATTTAAGTATTTAAATTCCACTGTAAGCTAAATACTAGTATCTTGTAAAATATTATGTACTGTCATCATAGCAAAGACAAACAAAATGAGTTATTAGAAATTAGTTAGTTAAACTATTATATTTAAAATCTCTAAAACAAATCTCTAAACAGCACTTGGGAAATATTTGAGGAAGAATAAACATTTCACACATTTTAATAATTTTGTCTTCAACTGTATATTTGCAATAGTGTATTTGTGTGTGTGTGTTACTGACCATTGACAGTGAGAGTGACCTCAGTCTCCCCAACACCGATTCTAGGGACGATGGCTTTACACACATACTGTCCTGCATCCGCCTGACTCACAGACTTCAGGAACAGCTGATTACTATTACTGAGGACCTAAACAACAGACAGACAGACAGACAGACAGACAGACAGACAGACAGCATTAAAAACAGTCAATAATGTGTTTTGTTTTGTGTGTATACAAACACATCACTGTTTTATTTTGATAGTTTAGGGTACAGGTGGCTCAGTGTTTAGCACTGTCACCTCACAGCAAAAAGGTCGCTGATTTGAGCTCTGGCTGGAACAAGAGGCATTTCTGTGTGGAGTTTGCATGTTCTCTCTGTGTTTGCGTGGGTTTCCTCCGGGTGCTCTGGTTTCCCCCACAGTCCAAAGATATTTGGTATAGGTGAATGAAGTAAACTAAATTGGCCATAGTATATGAGTGTGCGTGTAAATGAGAGTGTATGGGTGTTTCCCAGTGCTGGGTTGTGTCTGGAAGGGCTTCCGCCCCTGATAAATTAGGGACTAAGCTGAAGGATAGTGAGTGAGTTTAGGATACAGATAGGTACATTAGGGTGTACAATGCACAGTCTATGGTTCACTAACCATACTGGAGCCTTTTTTGGTCCAAGTGAGGGTAAGAGGAGGATTTCCTGACCATTTACAGTTGAGTGTGACATCAGAGTCAACGTCCACTGTTATAGGCCTCGGCTCCACCACCAAAATTGGGCCAACTATGAGAGATTGAGACACAGAAGTACGCTAGCATCACTTTTTTTAATGTAAATGTGTGTAAAGTATGTACAAAAAGAAGAACTTCCCAGATTTTCTAGGTCGTCTACAAAAGTTAAAACAATATATAAATAAAATAAAAATAATTATAATAACCCTAGAAATTATGCATGATGGCAGAATAAATCCCCCAATTTGTAGTTGTGGATTTGATGTTTTCTAAACATGAATCAAACCAAAGCACATTAAAATAATCTTTAACTTTAAAATGTTGCTTAAATGTGGGACCAAAATGAAAACATAATGCACACTAGTTACACTACTTAGCATCGGCAAGCACCACTATAACAGAAAATCCTCACTAGTCATGTGTAATACTTTAGATCATCAGATGGATGGACAGAGATACTCACAGTGAACGTCCACTAATATACTGACGTTAGTGCTGCCCACTGCATTAAACACCAGGCAGGACACAGGCTCAGTGAAGAACGAGTGATCTGCTGTAGTCTCAAACACACTTTCTCTTGCTCCGTCCAGAATCACCCCACCTTTAGCCCACCTACAACACACCAGGGTCATTACAGTTAACTAAAACTAGAGAGAATTCTTTTTTTTTTTTACTGAAATAAAATACTTTTAAACTGAAATAAATAAATATGTAAAAACAACAACAACAAAAATACAAACAAACCTAAAACATTAATTAAAAAGTAAATAAATTTAAATTAATAAAAATTTTAAAAGAATAATACAGTATATACATATAAATACATAAAACAACCAGAAGACATGCACAGTATAAACAGTGGTGGCCTACTTATTTTAGTGGCATACTAATTTATGCTTAATTTAAATGTATTGATGAAGGTTTTCTAAGCATATACTGTATAAGTGTAGTTGTGCTGAAAGTGTGTAAAACCAAAGAAACGTGCTTAGAGTTTGTTTTTTTTCTGCATTTTTTTTGCCCAAAACCTTTTGGCAGATACTATAAGTACCTTAACCATGTTTTAATATAGCATTTTTCTTATATTTTCACTATAGTTAAATTCAAGATCCCATTGCATCACTTCCAGCCACTACTGTACACCCTCGATAAACACTAACCTGTAGCCCATTATAGGAGGGTTGGCAGTGGCCTGGCAGGTGAATTTAACTCGCTCTCCTTCAAGAACTGAGCGAGGCTCTATGGACAAAATGACTGTGGGAGGATCTGGAGAGAAAGTGAGGTGTCAACAGGGTCCTTTTTTGTGGAAACACAGTATTCTAGCACAGCAAAGTATATGTAAAACAGTACAAATGATAATACTATATTTTTATATAGGCATTTTACTAGCTGTAAGTAACTTTGCAACTACATCTCAATGACAACTAGCAGCCTCTGTAGTATTAGTCAGAGTTCCTACTCAATGCCAAATATCAAATTCTCTGACTTCTCCCTAACTTTCACAGACTAAAAAGCTGAATTTCCACGCCCTACAATGAACAGAAAAACCAGGCAGCTGTTGTGTTAAGCGATTTCTCAGTTTAACTTTAAATCAAGCAAATGGTGCAAAATTTTGAGGAGTTTTCAATTCCTTTAAGTGCCACAGAATTTCTGCAGATTTTGGCCAGTAAGGACACTGTTCACTGTTTTACGGTATATTAAATTACATTATATTTGCCTATAGACAGTGCTCATCCTGTGTGTGATACCTCGAGTTGTCATAGACACAGCACGGCACTGTGCTTCTCTTCAGGTCTGTTTTAAATGCCTCATGATATTATTGCAATGCACATTCAGCCAGAGAAATAAGACATAAGGATGATTCCATTCAAATTTTGAGTAAAAGGCATGGCAAAATCAGTCATTTTAGGCTGAAATATTTAGAAAATGTTCCCACAAAATTCAAGAGGTACTAATTGAGAACTGACCAGACAAAAAAAATTTAATTAAATAAAAAAAAGCCACAAAGAGTATTTTAACAGTCTGATGACTGTATTTGATTGCTGGTTGGCAAGTGGAAAATTAATAAAATTACAGTGAAAAATACCCTAACCCTAATAATAGGCAAAACACTTGAAACAACATGATAAATAATATGGTACATTTTGATAAATACAAAATACATAAATTCTTTTAAAACATGTTACTGCAGAAATTCCATGACCTGTAGAAACACTGATTAGTAAACAATGTGCCTAATTTTTACTTAAACGTTTATTTTGATGCTCCACCAACAGACATAATAATGACTGACTACAGGTTTCTTTGCCTATAGGACTTTGCCTATAGAACTTTGACTATAGGACTTAATCTACCAACCCAAATCCTAACTCTAACTCAACAAAGTTACTTATAGTTAGAATAATGTCTAAAGTGGACTATTAAACTGCACACACTTACGGTGGATGTTGAGGGTGACAGTAGATCTCTTCCCCAGCGGAGCAGCCAGGTTAGAGGCCACGCAAGTGAAATTACGTCCAGTGTCTGTGTCCATTGGCTGGATCTCGAGAAAACTTTTTGTGGTCACCCTTTTCCTGTCCGATAACACCTCCTGGTGGATGGATAGGCAGACAGCCAGACAGACAGACAGACAAAGATAGATAGATAGACAGACAGACAGACAGACAGATAGATAGATAGATAGATAGATAGATAGGTAGATAGGTAGATAGGTAGATAGATAGACATTAATAATGACAGTGTGTTCTCATGTATATATGTGTTTGTTGTGTTACATAGTGGATGTCTTCACTTACAGTGCTGGTATGAGCTCCTTCCACTATGATCCCATCTTTGTACCATTCAATTGTTGACATTGGCTTTGCTCCTCGAGACACACAGGTGAGGTTATATGAGGCTCCTGCCGTCAACAGGATCTCTGGAGAGCCCTCGATTACGGGACCATCAGGAGGAACTACACAGACAGACAGAAAACATGCTGGAAATGTGGTACACACTTCACACAATATAATGTTTAGGAATACTTATGTATGCGATATTCTATTTTGAATACTGCATTCCTTTCTACTGTATAAAATGTGTCGGGTGTTTTTTTTAAAGGAGTTTAAGCAAGGATGCAATAAATTGATCAAAAGTGAAAGTAAAAACATTTGTAGAGGAACAAATTGAATTTCTAAATTTGATTTATGAAGGACTGCGTAGCACTGAATGCTGCAGTAATGATGAATAAAACAAAACTCAGCTTTGATATTAGAGGGATACATTTATTTTTAAAAACATATTTATAAAAAAAAACATACAGCAATTTTAAAATGGCACCAACAATTCACAGAGATACTGCTTATACTGTATTTTTGATCAAATTAAGAATGAAGCTTGTTGCATAAGTATATAAAAAAAAAATTATAATAATAAATAAATAAATCACACTGACCCTAAATGTTTCATCAGTAAAAATGTATGGAAATTCAATTTTATGTCTGTAAAGTGATCTGATTTTTACATATTACCTATGTAGCAAATAATAGCAATGTACGTCTTTGTATATCATGCCAGAAAGGCTTCACATACAAAAAAAAAGAAACAAAGAAAGAATGTAGATGGTTAAATTGCTCTAAGGCAGCAGTGCAGCATCTCTAACGCTGCTATTAGTGTCCCTACAAAACATGTTAAATAAAGCAAACAGAAAAAGCATTCTTTAGAAAGAGACTTTCTATGCCTGTCTGTGGCTGAGCTCATGCTAGAATCCTAATGTTTCTCCATACTACACAGTACACACTGTATAATGCATACATATGTACATAATTCACCAATCAAAACTGAAAAATACATAAAAACGTAAGGATATATAATAAACAAAAATTATAAATATAATTCATTATAAACATCAACTTTATAAAACTATGCTAAACAAACACTCATGTGCTTCTGAAATGGGACATATTTAAATGTTTGTGTCTCATGCATCATTTACTTGCTTGGTGTTAATTGCATTATGAATTATTCATTCATTCATTCATTTTCATTTCGGCTTAGTCCCTTTATTAATCTGGGGTCGCCACAGCGGAATGAACCGCCAACTTATCCAGCATATGTTTTACGCAGCGGATGCCCTTCCAGCTGCAACCCATCTCTGGGAAACATCCATACACACCCATTCACACTCATGCACTACGGACAATTTAGCTTACCCAATTCACCTATAGCGCATGTCTTTGGACTTGTGGGGGAAACCAGAGCACCCGGAGGAAACCCACACCAACACAGGGAGAACATGCAAACTCCACACAGAAAGACCAACTGACCCAGCCGAGGCTTGAACCAGCGATCAGCGACCTTCTTGCTGTGAGGCGAACGTGCTACCCACTGCGCCACTGTGAGGCCCCATTATGAATTACTCATCACTTACTCTCCCTCAAGTAGTTCCAATGCTTTATGAGTTTGTTTTTTCAAAAGAAGATATTTTGAAGTATTTCAGAAACTGGTAACCATTGACTCCCACAGTAGGTAAAAAATATATATATTACAATGGGAGTCAATGGTTTCCATTATTCTTCAGTATATTGTTCTTTGTGTTCAACACGAATAAAAATGCAAACAGGTTTAAAACAAGTGGAGGATGAGTAAATGACTACTAATTATTATTATTATTAATATTATTATTATTAGGGCCTCACGGTGGCGCAGTGGATAGCACGATCGCCTCACAGCAAGAAGGTCGCTGGTTCGAGCCTCGGCTGGGTCAGTTGGCGTTTCTGTGTGGAGTTTGCATGTTCTCCCCGTGTTGGCGTGGGTTTCCTCCGGGTGCTCCGGTTTCCCCCACAAGTCCAAAGGCATGCGGTACAGGTGAATTGGGTAAGCTAAATTGTCCGTAGTGTATGAGTGTGAATGAGTGTGTATGGATGTTTCCCAGAGATGGGTTGCAGATGTTGAAGATAAGTTGGCGGTTTATTCCGCTGTGGCGACCCCAGATTAATAAAGGGACTAAGCCGAAATGAAAATGAATGAATTATTATTATTATTTTACAATATTATTTTACAAAAAAAATACTTTTTGGAGTGAACTATCCCTTTAAAGTGTTGCTTTGGAACATAAATTGTAGCACATTTCAGATGATGAGATTTATATGCCAGAAATACAGTATTTTTAAACAACACATTATGCATAATGTAATTTTACTAGACTATTTTGAGCATATTGAGTGTGTACTCACTCAGAACGGTGAGTTTAGCTCTTCTGGACCTCAGAGCGGCTTCAGTGGCCTGACACTCGTACAAGGAGTCATCGGTCAGATCCGCCGACGTGATCTCCAGATTATACTGCCCAACATCCATTATACGCAAAACACGGTACCGTGGCCATGCTGAAACATACACACATCAGCACACTATAACACAATACACTATCATTAATTAACTGCATGCATTATTATTTTGGATGTGGATAAAAACTGGCATATTTTATACAGTATGTACAGCCAAATTCATTTGTCTTTTGTCTTGAGTTGAAAGGACGATTATTTAGTGATTTTTACTTTAACATACAGCTGAAACAACTATACATATCCATAATATATTCATCAAAAGCTCCAGCAATCACAGAATTTTAAAACACCAAGCATTATTCAGCCAGTTTTGCCCATCAGTGATCTTGTGTTGGCTTGTAGGACATGTGTTGTTCAGCAGAGGGCAGCACTATAACACATTGGCATTCTGACTGCATGCTCTCTCTCTCTCTCTCTTGCACACACACATTATGACATCATTGATCTGGATACCAGGAGGACAAAAGTATTGGCAACGATTACATCATCCTTTAGCTCAACCAATCAGCGAGCAGACGTTTAACCTGTGCGCGTGTTTGCACATCTATATGTGTATGTGTCTGTGATTAGAGAGCGGACAAAAGATCAACACGTCCAAAAAAAAGGGGGGAGGGAAGGAGAGAAAGACAGAGGACAAAGAAAGAAAATGGCAATGTCTGGACAACAAAGGGGAAAAAAATATTTTAAAAGACAGACTGTATGTTGCATATTTGTTGCTTATATACGTCAGAAACGACAGATATCTCAGCTAAATGGACAAATAGTTTATCTCTTAAATACGTGTAGGTAAAAACAGTGTCCAAATCTGATCAGTTATTTGTTCTTCAGTTAAAAATCACTGCTTTCCATTGAAATCCAACACACTGTAATCGTACGATGCATGTTTTATTATTTATTTATTCACTTGAACCAATGTCCCCTTTTGTGCTCACTTTACCGCTAAACTACTTTGTCTTGTTCTTTTTCCCTTTGGTCTCATCTTCTCACCTAAAGCACTTAAGTCAGCCCATACAGACACTTGTTTCTTTTTAAAAGAAAAAAAGAGCACAACGCCCTTGGTTTGTGTATGTGTATGCGTGTGCTCACCTCTTAGATCTTCTCCGATTCCAAGAGCGAGCCCGTCTTTGGTCCATTGTACGATGCCGGTGTAGTTAAACACGACGCAGGACAGAACCACCCTCTCGCCGATCACCACAGACTGATCCGCCGGCTCCTGAGAAAACCGTGGCCCGCTGAAGACTAGCAGAGAGAAAGGCAAAAATGAGGTTCCATGTTACATTACAAGATTTTACACTTTTAAAATTTTACTTTTTATGAATCAAAAAGTGTCCTGTTTTTAAACCAGACAAGCCTGTAGATATTAGACAATACAATATTAACAATAGTACCATATTAAACCAGGCAAGCCTGTAGAACAACGAAATAACAATTCTGCTTTTGATATACACTAGATAGAATTTGCTGAAAAAAACAATACAATTCAGAACGGTAATACCTAGCAAGATTATCACAATTAAAAGTCTGTATTTTTTTATTTTAGTATATTCTCAAATATAATTTCTGCAGTTATATTAAAGCTGAATTTTCAGCAAACATTACTCCAATCCTTAGTGTCACATGATCATGAAAATTGTTCAGAAATCCTTGCTCTGTCTGATATTTTTTGGGAAAATGTCATACATTTTCTTTCAGGTTTCCTTGGTGAATGTAAATTTCCAAATGAAATCATTTATTTGAAATTAAAATATTTTGTTCTAAGGCAATATATACACTTTGCATATACAATAAACAGATATACATTTGTTCAGGGCTTTTATGGATAATGATATTTTGAACACACAAATTTTGTGTGACAAGCTCATTCAACAGCCAAATTAAAAACCAAAATAAATGAGGGTATTGAAATCTGCATTTACAAAAACTGCAGTGTGTATAAAACCAAAATAATGACAAATGTGACCCTGGAAGTTGCGTGGTATATTTTTGGCAATAACCAAACAATGTGTCAAAATTATAGATTTTTCTTAAATCATTAGGGGATTAATTAAAGTTCATTCATTCATTCATTTTCCTTCAGCTTAGTCCCTTATTTATCAGGGGTCGCCACAGCGGAATGAACTGCCAACTATTCCGGCATATGTTTTATGCAGTGTATGCCCTTTCAGCCTCAACCCAGTACTGGGAAACACCCATACACTCATTCACACACACACTCATACACTACGACTAATCTTAGATCATCCAATTCTTTGGACTGTGGGGGAAACCGGAGCACCCGGAGGAAACCCATGCGAACACAGGGAGAACATGCAAACTCCACACAGAAACGCCAACAGGTCCAGTGAGCTTCTTGCTGGGAGGCGACTGTGCTAATCACTGAGTTCCTACTATAAATAAATCTAAATCTTAAATCGATTTTCTCAGAGTATTTTTATTTTTTCTGAACCCTCAGATTCCAGATTATCAAACTGTTTTTTCTCGACCGTACAAACCATACATCAATGGAAACCATATTTATTTCCTCTTCAGATTATGTATAAATCTCATTTTCAAATAATTGACACATATGACAGAAATATTTATCAGAGTTGTGTCTTCATCAAGAAATCACAGGAAACGCCATAGTGTACACCTTGGCTCATTATTATTGTCAGATCTTGCTAGAAAAAAAACACTTAATAAGAACAAGTCAATAATAAACTTTACTTAAATAGGCTCCACACTGTAAAACAGTTGATGATGCTTTAGATAAAAGCACAAACCAAAAGCCATCTTTAGTCACTGGAATATTACTTCAAAAAAATAGTCAAAAAAGCGAATGTCAAATGCATAAGATGACGTTCATTAGGTTGCTATGGTAACCACGGTGTCAATTATCCCAATTTTGAGTCACATTTCATACACACAGTATAGCAATTTAAAGGATTTACTACTCCTGCAGTAAAAGCTGCTTGTCACTCATGAAACGTTAGTGTATATGGGGTGTTAATGTCTTACTGTCTCTTTTGATCAAATTAAGGCCCTTTCGTACTAACCCCCAATTTTATATGATTATTTTGTTTGATGGAAATTTATATGAAAATGCAACATGACAAATGAAAAAAATTTGAGAAGATCATAACCAGGGCATTTGTCTGTGCATTTTTAATATTAGGCAAAAATGTTTGCCTTAAGCCCTGATTAATGTTTAGCCCAATTATCTTGACAGATTGTGTTAATGACTGTCTTATTGTAACAAATCAAAGTGCAGAGCGATTCCAAAAAAAAGTATATTTGCGAACATAAGCCACACACCCACTTATGGCCACATGCCAAATAATTCCACCGTAACATCATTGAAAAGACACATTTCCCAAAAAATTCCATCGCTCACTCTCTCTCTTTCTCCTCAGGCATACGCCACTCCTTCAGGATTATTGGTAACAGTCCAATTTGCTAATTAAGGCAAAACTCGTTAATAAAGGGAGGGGTGAGAGAAAGAAAGGGAGCACCTCCAGAGGATTACATTTACAGGCGTAAAACAAAACTCTTCATCATACATAAAGGAATGTGTCACAGCAAAATGGAAATTCTCCCATCATTTACTCATCCTCCATGGCTGCTCTTTTCCATTTAGTAGCACTGAGGCTGCCAAGACTTTGGTATTCCATGGAAGACAGAAAGTCAGACGCAAAGTCAAGGTCTCTGGACGTTGCTATCATAAAACCAGCCTTGCATCTGTCTGAGCGATGCGATTGGCCTGCCGGAGACATGACGTCATGTCTTTGCGGCACAGCTGCTTATGACAGCGCTTAATGACACTGGCCTGTGTATAAGACCGCTGAAAGCAGCTTCACTCGGTTAACTAGTCATTAGTGATGCCAAAGTGCCCTCAGAACAAAGACGCAACATCTGATGTCTGATTCATAGACCGATTTGTCCAAAATATCTTTGAAAACTCTGAAGTATTTCCAGATGCTACAGTATGAGAAAACTATCCCTGAAGTGGTGTTGCCAAATTTGAAGCATTTACAAAAGCTGAGCCAAATGCAGAAACGTCATGGAGAGAGAATCAAACAGAGAATGGCAATAATACACAGAAACAGGCTTTTAATTATGTGCAGAGAAAGGTAAGTAAGGATAAATGACTTGTTCAAATGGTCTCAGACTGAACAATCATCTGTCCACATCCTTCCTTGGGGGGGAAGCCTTGCTCTAATTTTATACACAAATGAAAATTTTGTTTGTGTGGGTGTGTGTTGTCTGATGTCCATGAGTATTTGTGTGTCTGTACTAAAATTCACTCTATGTCTAAATCTGCCTAAGGTACCAAAATACATCAGCAGATAAAACTGAAAACAGCCTTGGATTAATGAATCAATTCCACGACTCTATTCTGGACCAATTTTCTCCAAAACACAGGCAAAGTTAGATTTAATATTACTGTAAATAGTGGTATATAAAGTATAAATTACACTGACTGACCTTTCCAGTAAAAAAAACAAACCTAATAAATATAGACAGATTTACTGTATAACAAGGAGCTTGACTAGCCTCTCACAGCTTATAAATCTATTAAACAAACAATAATCTTTGTCTTCAGTGGTATTCCTGTGTTTCTTAAAAGACACAAGCTTCCAGTCAAGTGATTGTGATCGTTTAGCTAGTGCTTTTGTGTGGCTGTGAAAGCAAAATTTATTATAATTTTTTAAATAGCGTGCTGTTAAGTGAATGATTCTAAGATTCAATGAATTCAATCGCCACCTGCTGGCATAATAAAGTGAAAGACAGAAAGAGATTCATCCATTCATTTTCCTTCGGCTTTGTCCCTTATTTATCAGGGGTCACCACAGCGCAATGAACCACCAACTTATTCAGCATATGTTTTACGCAGCGGATGCCCTTCCAGCCACAACCCAGTACTGGGAATCACACACACTCATACACTATGACCAATTTAGCTTATTCACTTCACCTATACTGCATGTCTTTAGACTGTGGGGGAAACCGGAGCACCTGGAGGAAACCCACACGAACACGAGGAGAACATGCAATCTCCACACGGAAATGCCAACTGGTCTAACCAGGACTCAAATCAGCGACCTTCTTGCTGTGAGGCAACAGTGCTAACCACTGAGCCACCGTGTCACCCCGACAGAAAGAGATGCTGAATGAATCAAACATTTGAATCACTGAATCACTTCATTGAAATAAACAGTACTAGATGTTAAAGTGATAGTTGAACAATATATTTGTATATGTTGTTAATTTACCCTTATCACCCTTGTGTTTC
The DNA here is from genome assembly GCA_903798125.1 of Danio choprae. Classification (NCBI taxonomy): domain Eukaryota; kingdom Metazoa; phylum Chordata; class Actinopteri; order Cypriniformes; family Danionidae; genus Danio; species Danio choprae. The sequence goes on from CAIGQW010056824.1 coordinate 2,602,848, forward strand.
ATGAGTCTGATCCCTGCCTTTTACAAATCACCATTGACCATGGTTTCAGCTCAAAATCTTCTTTAATGTTCCGCTGAAGACCAAATGTTACCTACATCTCGGATGGCCTGAGGTTGAATAAATAACAACAGGAAATGTTTTTTTGGGGGGGAATGATATATCCCTCCAAACATCTGCTAGGAAGTTGTGTTGTTGTAGTAGCAACATTCGTCTGTGACTCTTTTTCCAAAGAATTGGAATCAAAGAATTGGTTTTGTTTTTTTCCAATGGACTCCATGACTACTTGTTAAAGTCTAATCTTTAAATCATCTCATCATTTTATTTAATCTGTGTCTTTACTCTCTTCCCCAAAGATAAAACAGCTTGGCCATGTTTGTTCAGCTGTCAAGTATTGACAGCTGAAGTAACAGTAACAGCTGAAATTAACTTGAAAGAAATCAATAACGCATATTTGTATTCTGTAGTGTAATGTGCTCTGTTAAAAACACATTTATTACATTTAATGCATATTTGGTTTAAGAAGTGTCCCAAAATCTAAGGTAGTGTGTATAATAACAACAACTTAACCTTTATAACAAAAATAAAAAGGTTATTTTCTATAAAATAATTAATGTAATGTATCATATTTATTTTATGTGTACCATATATTTGTTTATAAACATATTTTGATAAAAAAACATGTATGCATTTTTAAATATACTCTTATTAATCTTACCCAAATTAATTTTTAAAAGATCAAGATATTTATAGCACTTATGATATTTTTTTATTTTGCCTCTGTCTCTTGCCAAACCATTTCCACAAATACTCTCATTCACTTCCATCTGTTTCAAGCTATATTTTATTCAGTTTTTCATTTCATTTCTCTGTGGCACTAATTGCTTTTTTAGAGAAGTAAATATGCTAACCTCTCCACACACATCAGCTCTCATTAACATCAGAGAGAGAGTGAGTGTGTGTGTGACTGTGTGTGATTGCCTTTCCCTTTATTTACCTTCTTTACATATGTAGGCCTATGTCCTTTCCTATGTCATGTTTGTTGATCTCTTTTAAAAAAGTGTGAATAAAGCTCTCCCACTTTCCTCTATCCCACTCATTCCTGAGGGAAATATAAGTGTAAGTGAGGAGAGAAACAAACAGATACGATTTCAATTTCTGCTTTTACAGTACTTTGAATCCTTCTTCTCCCCCCTCTGATTTCTTCCTACTGTTCAAACATGCTCGTCTTTCACCTCACTCCTCTTCTTTTGCTCCTTTTAGTCTTCGCCTTTCTTTCTTTTACTGTTTTTTTTTTTGCATTTATTTGATCCCTCCACTACCTCCTCCATTTCCATTCACTCAGTCCATTCATATGTTCACACCTCTGAGTCAATAGTATACACTTTTTCTTCTAAATCTGGCAACACATTTCATACACACAAACACATTTTTTTTTTACTATCGATTTACTATCTGATTTTTTTTTCGTTCTTTAGAATTTTAATGTAAATTAAATAGTTTGACACACTAAACCATTGTTTTACTATTAGATTTGTGATTAAATTAATTAAGAGATAGTTCACCCAATAATGAAAAAAATACCATGGAAGTCAATGAGTGCCAGCTACCAGCATTTAAAAAAATATCTTCGTTTGTGTTCATTAGAAGAACAAAACTCAAACAGGTTTTGAACAAGTGAAGTGTAATCAAATGATGACAGAACTTTCAATTTTGGGTGAACTATCTCTTTAAATAGAGCACTGGTTGAGGAAACTGACCATAGTGGACATTATTGAGTGCACTTGTTCATTCCCATTATGCACTGTATTATGAGTTTACAACTCATGTACAATCAACAGTTACAGAATTCCCATAATACACTTTGAGAGTTGTGGTAAATAAATTCCTATGCCTAGACTAAAATGATTATAAATTCCATTTGAATTGATTATTGATCATATTTGATTCATATTTTTTAAATGAATGCTTATTGATAATAGATACTGTATAAACCTAGTTTTGTTTGTCATTGACAGCGCAACGAAATATAAATAATTATTTTGTTTAAATGAATGAATATTGCATTTTTTTTAAACATGAATGAAACAAATGCTTAGCAAAAATGACCATAACAGTTAGCTCTGATTTGATGTTTTTGTAAGGTTTGACGTTAAATAAACTAGAAGCAGCAGATTCAGAATCCCAAATAAAAGAGGGTGGTTTTCTCTTAAACGTTCACTTGCTCATTGAACTGCACAAAAGTGAATAAAAGCAATATCACATCACACAGTCACATGTAACAGATGGTCATATCAGCCAGTCGTTATAAAATGTAGCTATGCAGGGCGTATTGCATCATTTGACACATTTTTGGCATATAGTTGTTTTTTCCACAAATTCAGTGCAGAAAATGTAAACGGTGCATGAAAAACTGATAGCAAATTGGGCCTGGTTATATCCAGCATATCCATCTTTTTTCTGAACATGCTTGTTGTGTTTTAGATGGGTTGCTCTTAAGGTATGGGAATTTTCATTCCAAAAAACTATAACCCACAATCAATTTTTCCACATTTTTATCTGTCATAAAAATGCCATTTTTAGTATTTTAACATTTGCATCACTGAATATTTGGGTTCACTGTGCCATGCTCCTCCAGATTAATTTATCTTTGTTTTTCATACAATGTATTACTATTTATCATATCAATGATATTGCTTTTTTTGTCTTATATTTGTCTTATGTTTTTGGCCTTTTCATGGTCAGTGGAAAATAATTTGCTAAATCTACTAAACTTAATTTTAATATAGAGCAGTGTTTCTCAACCACGTTCCTGGAGGACCCCCCAGCTCTGCCCATTTTCCATGTCTCCTTCACCAAACACACCTGATTCAGATCATCAACTCATTAGACCTGTAATGGGTGTGACGGGTAAAGGAGACATCCAAAACATGTAGTGTTGGTGGTCCTCCAGGAACGTGGTTGAGGAATACTGATATAGAGAACAATGGTTGAATTCTGAGAGGAATAATGACACCTAATTTTTCCCATTTTATTTTTTAAAACACTTCATTGTCTACAGTTAAGAGGAAGTTACTCTAAAAATTTGTAAATAATATCATGAAGCACAGGGAAAATGTGGATCATACATATTAATTTAGCCTAAGCTTGCAAAGTGCAACTTATCAACACTTGAACATTAATTAACACATTAATTTTCATTAAAAAAGTGTTTTCCCTAGTAATAAAAAATGTCATAATGAAAAGATGTACCTACTGTACACTATTAAAAATAAATGTGCCAAGAAGAACCAACATAGAGTTTTCACAGTGAACCTCTTTGGGTTCCTCCAAGAATCATTAAATGAAAAATCTTCAAAAAACTATTGTTTTAGTGTGAAGACTACATTCATAGTCAAAGGAACCTTCAAGAACCTTTTGTGGAATGGATAGGTTTCATGGATGTTAAAGATTCTCTATATGCAATCCAATAAAGAACCTCTTTGTTAATAGTGTATCTCTCAGGCAAGCATATGTATTCAACAAAAACAACAACAGCAACCCTCGGTGCTCAAAAACCACAGACACACACCACAAGATGTTGTTCTGTAAACAGCGGCGTGTTGTGTGCAGGAGTTACATGCTTCAGGACATTCTGCCAAACCACTCAAATGTCACTCAGCGCACGACGGGCCTCAGGGGGACCTGCTGACCCTCGACATTAGCAGTGGCACAGAAACAGGACAGCGTAAAAGATTCGCCAAACGGCCTTCATTTCATTAATATTTAATTTCACACATCCCTCCCGTCCCAGGAATCCCAAGCAAACTGATGCTCAGAAGAGCGGATGAGAGAGAGATTTAACCCCAGAGAAATGCTGCAGAAACATCTACATCTTCCCTCAGATAAAAGTGCTTATAATGTATGTGTGTGTGTGTGTGTGTGTGTGTGCGTACCACTAATTAAGGCAGCCATTTAAACTAAAACTATGATGAAATTCTGCTGTTTCTCCACTTGCAGAGGAGCGAGTGTGAGAAATGTAATGAAAGTGCGACTACAGTGCTCATAATGTGTGTTTGTTTAGCTTCTTCAGGCTTCGACCCACTGACCTCTTTGTGTCAACAGGCTGATAAAAAGTCAAAGGTCATCTCCATGGGGTGCAGGACATATTTTCCTGCATGCACACTCAGCCTCTATATTTCTCTTTCTTTCTGGTATGTGAATGCTCTTTCTTTATTTATCTCTCCTCTAGTTTTTCCAGCTCATTCCGACTGTCCATTTCCTTTTTCCATCCAATCATCTCGCACACGTTTTCTCTGTCACAGCACTGAAAGAATGTGAGGCATTTCCTTTACCTCCTTTTTCTTTCCACTTTCTTCTCTTGCTCAGAAACTTTCCATTGCACCTCATGTCATGTGCCTCTTTCTTAATTAGGAGTTTGAGAAATTTCTGTCATGCCATTTCTCATTCTGACTCCACTTATCTAACTTGACAAAAGAAAATCTTTGCCTTGCCACCTAAAAATGAAAATGTACTCACCCTCAATTCCCACCCTCAACTTTTACCCACTTTTCATATATGACAGTAACTTACCCCCACTTTTTGAACAGACATAAAAAGGACATGTTCAACTTCAACGCTTTGGTGCAGGGCTTTAAGCTTGGTCTCATTTTAAAGAAGACACTTGACAGATTGTAGCTAAAGTGAAAAAAGTTCAAAAAGTTAAAGTAATTAAAAGTTATGTGCCTTTAAATGTATATACAAAGGTTTTAGCCCACATTTTACAGAAAAACAAAGCTAAATGTCTGAACAAATTATATTCCAAATTTGAAGTTGATATCTCAAAAAATTAGCTTTCAGTAAGATTTTGTTTGATCACAGTACCAGACATGACCACCAGTTGACATTCAGTTTCCATTGGTGACCATATAAGGTGTCTTAAATGGGTGGTCCATTGTGTATTTTTAAGGCGGTCCAATGTTTATTTTTAATTATATACTGCTATTCAGCTAACATGAAAACAACTATCATATTTCCAGGTTCCTCCGAAAGCCTGCCCTTAAGAGGCTCTGATTGGTCAGCTAACATAATGTGATGTGATTCCGCGGATCGGCTCCACGTCACCAGGAAGCATCACGTCCAGCCACTAGCACGCGATGTGCCTCTGCTATGTATAAATACTGTCAGTCAGTAGCCGTGTCAGTGTGAGCCTGAATTAGACATAAAATGAAGAGGACACAGCTAAACCTCATGCCTGCTCTCTAAAATAAAATCTGACAAGTGTCTTTCACATATATTCGGAATAAGCATGTGTAAGTAATATGAAACGTTGTCATATCTTTTGCGAGTTTGTTATTGGAGATGTAGAATGCATGGAAAGCGACCACATAAAGAGACACTGCAGTGCTGGTGAAGATTGTGGGTGTTTACAGCGGTTTGAATATGAATTTGTAGCTAAATTGTTAATGGTGCCAAACAGCATTTCCTGTGGTTTACATCCTTGTTTACGTCCTCGCTACAACATACCATTAACGATAGAAACTATGCATGTAATAGATACATTTTAACAAATGAAAATACTTACAGGTTGAGGATCACAATCCACAGCTTCGTCTATTATGGTTGGAGGAGTTTTTAGCCAAATCCAGCACTGAACTGGGAACTCCTTTGTCAAATGCTACCTATATCTTTTTTTATAATTCTCTGGAATATAATTAAAATTAAACTGTAAGCACTTCTCTCTGTGTCATGTCCTTTGGAAGCCCAAATACAGAGACAGGAGAAGCTCTGTGAAAATAGCAGCGTTTGGACGGCATTTTAGCTTTTTCTGCTATAACATTACAGCACCTCTGGCCACGTCCCATTGCAGCGCGGGGTGTATGCGCGTAACCTGAAGCGTTTGTGATCTCAATAACCCGAATGTATTTTTTTGTAGTCCCCAAACTTTGTTCGCTGTAGGCTTTGCTAAACTAACTTTGTAAAAGCCAATGTCTCCCTTTGTATTGAGCTTTGAGCATATTACATTCAGAGATGTTATTTATGTTCACACAGCTACATTACACATAAACTAAAGTTTAAAATATGATATCATAGTGGACCACCCCTTTAAATAAAGACCAAATTTATACAGTAAAATTTCATTATAAATGATCTAAAAATATTAAGTGTGACATATGATATAAGTATTTTTACAGCTCTCCTTAACAAGTCAGATGGTTAAGATGTTATTCATGCTCATAACGCAATTAGTGCTTACTAATTTTACCTTTTAGTAAATAAATTAAAATGGTAGTTCACTTTAGAGGTAGTTTACTTAAAAGAATTATCTTTTGTGGTCTTGAAAAACAAGAATGGCATACGGAATTGGAAAAACCATCCATCGAATGAATTATGGGGTTTTCTACAACGAGCTGTATGTTAAGCAAATACTAAAATCTGTATTACAATTTTTAATATTTAGTCTCAAGTTCAGATTTTCAAACCTGTTTAACCTATTTGTTCAAAGCCCAAAAATGTTTCATTGACTTCTATAGTATTTCTTTAACTTTAATTATTGAAGTCAATGGGGAACATCGAAAAAAGGTTGCAGGTCTGAACTTGAGATTAAATATTAAATATTTTAATACATTTTTATTTGAAGTCAGGCTTTAGTATTTGCTAAACATACAGCTCATCATAGAAAAATCTATAATAATATAAAGGGTTAGTTTAGCTGAAAAATTTTAATTCATTCATGAGTGGTTTTCCAATATCATATGCCATTCTTTCTTTCAAGAGCACAAAAAATACTTTAAGTAATCTGTGACTAAATTCTCCTTTTTGGGCGAACTACCACTTTTATTTATTAACAGGAAAAATGAGTAAGCACTAATTGTGTTATGGACGTGAATAACCCCTTAAACCATCTGACTGATATCCATATGTGACACTCAATATTTTTAGATAATTTATAATGAACTTTTTACAGTATAAATTTGCCCTTTATTTAAGACACCTTTACATTATAGGATAGGGGTCCCTCATATAAGGACGATCATATTCATGTATTTAGGGGTTCCGTAGCATCTAACAGATTGAAAACCCTGACCCATCCTCATTTACAGAAATAATTTCACCCCCTGAGATTGTAAGTTAATATTTCAATAATTTAGCAACGCATTTGCATGTTCATACCAGTGTGGTCAAATGACATGCAGATAAACAAACTAAATATTTTACAACTTTTTGGCTTAATTTTTATTTGTGATTTATTTTAATTTTTATGGTTACTTATTTATTTAATGTTTTTTAATAATCTTTTTTAATAAATAAAAATTATATTTATATGATTTAATTATTACCTTTTCATCAGCAAATCCTTTGCAGTTCCCTGCACAACCCCTGAAGGGAAACACAAGCAACCATAACATCTGCATGCCAATGTCCTAAAAACCATTCAGAACTCCTTAGTGACCAGGCAGCAACACCCTGGCAACCACCCATAATAGCCTAACAACTCGACAGCTCATATAATACAGATTATGTCTACTCATATTTTCTTCAGAATATTTCAAAATCTACTTTTCTTATATTTTTCTGGACACGCTCCTAGTGTAGATTGTTCCTCTTCCCCTCCCCCTACAAAATTTAAATTCAAATAGACATATTGGAATGACAAAAGAAAGCAGCTACAGTAGGCAGTGTGACATATTCAACTCGCCAGCGCACCACCAAAAATCTGGAACATGCAGAGGGTCGTCTCCCGAAAATCTCTCTCTCTCTCTCTCTCTCTCTCCATACATCCAGTTATCTCTAACACTGTTTCCATCCATTCTCCCACATTCTTCCCTCTGCTGCTTCCATCCAAATCCTAAAGTTCTGTCGCCATGGCAACAACTGTCGACTGCGAAAATTACCCCAAAAAATCTCTCTTTATATGCGTGCTGGCTGCTGCCCGCCCTGCGCACACTGTCTCCAGTGATGATGTTTAGAGAGAATCAGCAAACAATTTCACACAGACTGACAGACGAGCAAACGGATGGACAAACGACACTTCCACAGTACAGACACACCAGCGACAGACACAGACCGAAAACACAAAGAAAGACAGAATGAACAGGTATAATAACAGAGAAAAGAAAGAGGCGAATGCGAGTAAGAAGGTAGACAGATGAGGGGGGGGGGGGGGGGAAGCATGCCGTCGCCATGGTAACTAAAGAGGAGGGTATCCTGAGAGAGACAGACAGGCGAAAAACACAAAAGACACATTAAGGAAGAGGGAAAGCACATCTCTCGTTATCTTCTCTTCCTCTCGGCTCTCCAGTGCACCCACTCATTCAGGCAGAGCTGCTTCCATTTGCAAATCTAATGTGTGTATGTGTGCGCATGGAAAAGGAGCAGTGATTGAGTGCATGTGTGTGTGTGTGTGTGTG
>CAIGQW010056824.1:2611634-2632223 GCA_903798125.1 Danio choprae
TATATATATATATATATATATATATATATACATACATACACACAGTGCTCAGCATAATTGAGTACACCCTATCTTGAATATTTTCATCCATTTCTCAGTGAATATAGGCAATGTATTTTGGTGCATTCAAACAAAACAGATTGATTAAGCAGATATATTTATTAAAATAATATTTTAGTCACCAAACATATTTAGAAATTGAAAGATAATACAATTAAATAAATAAAAAATACAACCTACACAATTTCACCTAAATTTTCAATTTTTTTGCTTCTCTTGATTTTTCCCCTTTTTTAAATTTGTTTTTAATATTTTTCTATAGCATACAAATTTAGGTGTACTAGTTTTTGGACCGTTATTGTAAGTTATTTTGTTAGATAAGCTCCAGATTTGGCTTTAGTACTGATTAATATAATGTATACGCACAAATATAATATTGTATAGCTTCCTATTAAAAATCTGAATTTAAAAGATAGATTTGTGAGAGTACTTATATATGCTGAGCACTGTATATATGCAAGAGGAAGCTGTCTAAAAGGTATGTCCAGGTGCTAACCCAGACTGTATCCAAAATACATAAAACCACAGCTGCCCAATTACTGCAGAATTAAATGTGCACCCCAACTCTCTCGTTTCCACCAAAACTGTTCGTCGGAGCTCCACAATGTCAATATACATGGCCAGGCTGCTATAGCCAAACCTTTGGTACAACTGATTTCAATGGTACCAGCAGTGAAAATCTTCACTGTCTTTCCCACATCTAGGAGAGTTACGGTGTGGAGAGGCCCCAAAGAAGCATACCACCCAGACTGTTGCATGGCCAGAGTGAAGCATGGAGGTGGATCATTGATAGTTTGGGCTGCAATATCATGGCATTCCCTAGGCCCAACACTTGTGCTAGATTGGCACATCACTGCCAAGGACTACTGAACCCTTCTGGAGGACAATGTGCACTCAATGGTTCAAACATTGTATCCTGAAGGTGGCGCGTGTATTAGGATAATAATGCACCAATACACACATCAAGACTGGTGACAGAGTAATTTGATGAACATGAAAGGGAAGTTGCACATCTTCCATGGCCAGCACAGTCACCAGATCTAAATATTATTGAGCCACTTTGGATGAACGAGTCAGGAGACGTTTTCCTCAACAAGCATTACATAGTGACCTTGCCACTATTTTGCAAGAAGAATGACTCAAAATCCCCCCTACAGTATACAATATATATATACACTAGAGTCCCGGTTCGGTGTGTACTTTGAAATAAGCAACAAATCTTTAGTACTTGTTGTTTCTGTTTATTTTGAACGGGCAGTGTTAAGTGTTTGGTTACAATTAGCTACAGAACTGAAGAGCTTCCTGTGATGCAAAGTACAAAATAAACACAATAATGAAAAATAAAGCTTTTAATTAGGAAACTGTATTAAACTTTTAAAGATTAAGCATAGCCTTCTCCTAAAACAACAGAAAAACAATAATTATGTATTAAATTCATAAAAAAATGACTTGTTCTTTGTGAATAGCTCCCCAGTTGTTGCGCTGCTGTTGTCTTTTCTGTCTAACAGTCACTGCACATCTGGACTGACTGTATTTGTCACGGGAGTGCAGGAACCTACCATGAGCCTCGTACCGTGACAGTTATACATGTAGCGTTACACCTCTAATATACAGGGGGTGGGGATGTGTTGCACCCAGAATTGAAAACCTGGGGGTGGGGTTCTTGAGGGTGTTAGTAAACAAATATTAGAGTCAATATTAGGGTTAGCTCCCTTAAGAAATTATGTTTTTCGATTGGCTAGAGAACAAACGACTATAGTCCAGTGACTTGTCTAGTTAACCCAATTAACCTAGTTAAGCCTTTAAATTGCACTATAAGCTGAATACTAATATATTGAAAGACAATTATGTACTGTCATCATGGAAAAAAAAATGTTAAGAAAATTATTAATTACATTATGTAATTAAAACATTAAACATTAAAACATTAAACATCTCTCCATTAAACAGCACTTGAGAAATAAATTTAAAAGAATACAAATTCCTAAAGAAGGCATGCACTGATATACTGAACTTTGCACCCTAAATAATTTGCACTGGATGAAACTCATAAGAGAGTCTGCCATCCACTAAATGTACAATGCCAGAGAGCAGCAGAACAGTTGAGACACATGTAGAACCAGCTGTTGACTTTGTAAGCAGTACAAAATCCAGGGCTTCATATGATTGCCAGCATTGTTTTGAGAACAATGCTTTGATTTAAAAGATAAAGTTTGCTCCATGTAATCCTTCTCTGTCATTTGGAGCATTTTGGGAATCCTTCAGCCTAATGCCAATGGATCTGGACCGCTGCCCTAAAGGTTGCAAGTTCAGTTACAAATAGAGATGAGCGAAACACTGAGACACGATTACAGAGATTAATCCCGCTCTATCTTTTCTGCCCTTCAGCTACAGACTTAACCCCGATGCTGCTGTGGGAGAGACGGCCCCTGCAATACATTTTCTGCAAACCGCTTTACATGACTAACTTTCCAACAGAGAAGCAGAAATATGCTATATGGATATCAAAGTAGTTTCTGAGAAAAAATAATTTAGGACTAAACATAATCAGCTACATATTATGTTTTATATATGTTATATAAACTACGCAATTAGAGACAACCAGGGACTAAAATGAACAAATCTGAGTAAAAAATGACATTTGAGTGTATTTGAGACTTTGTGACCTTACTTATTTATTCAGTTGTACTTTATTTAGTAATATATTTTTAATAAACTCTAATGCATGAGAACATGATTCTATAAATATGTAAAGTGAAACGCAGCACTGTGATCTTTTGACATGAGCAGCTCATGATAGCAGTGTTTTCAGGCTGGGTCAGTTGGCATTTCTGTGTGGAGTTTGCATGTTCTCCCTGTGTTGGCGTGGGTTTCCTCCGGGTGCTCCGGTTTCCCCCACAAGTCCAAAAACATGCGTTGTAGGTGAATTGGGTAAGCTAAATTGTCCGTAGTGTATGAGTGTGAATGAGTGTGTATGGATGTTTCCCAGTGATGGGTTGTAGCTGGAAGGGCATCCGCTGCGTAAAACATATGCTGGATAAGTTGCCGGTTCATTCCGCTGTGGTGACCCCAGATTAATAAAGGGACTAAGCCGAAATGAAAATGAATGAATGAATAAAAGAAAAGTGTACCTGTTTTTATGCCAAACTAAAAGCTCTGTGGTTTAATGTTTGAATGTTTTTTGAAATAAATGAATGTAAATTGAGTAATTTTCCTTTTATATAAAATAATAAGTATAGTATAGTAGTAAGTATAACCATTATCATCATAGTTAATATACATTAGTAATTAGTATTGTAATAATTTTTTTTATGAATGCTTTGTAAAATAAGTAAAGTAATGTTTATACAATACAAATAATAATTATGAATTTATTGATTGCAATTAAATGTGTTTCCCAGATTTCTGTTCAGCAGTAAACAGTTTTATGGAAAATAAAAAAAAATATTTATGGCTGATGAATTTTCATATATCATTTGTGACTGGCAGTTGTGGCAAATGTTCATTTAAAAAAGTAATTCAAGAGTTCACACTTAGAAAATGCTCAACTAGTCGGCGGAATAGCCTAGGGGTTAGTGCGCTGACATATGGTGCAGTAGCACTTCAGGGCGTCCCGAGTTCGAATCCCGGCTTGAGGACATTTCCCGTCCCTACCCCCTCTCTCTCTCCAACTTTGCTTCCTGTCTGAAATACTGTCCTATCTACTTAATAAAGGCAAAAAATAAATCTTTAAAAAAAAAAAAAAAGAAAATGCTCAACTATGATAACAGGTTTGGCATGCTGTGCCAGGAAAGAACCCTGAGCTCGGAGATTGATGAGCCCAAGGTTCCCGCCTGGTCAATGAGCATTAGGAGGGATACGAGATCAGGTATTTCGCGAGAGCACCCAGTTCGTTTTTTTTTTTTTTTTCCCAGTATGTATGCTTTAAGTGCTTGTGACTGTTATTACAATACATTTATGTACATGTTTTTAGACTGTGGGAGGAAACCGGAGTACCCAGGGAAAACCGACGCGGACACGGGGAGAACATGCAAACTCCGCACAGAGAGTGCCGACTGGTTCAATTAGAACTTGAACATTTGGCCCTCCAGCTGCGAGGCAGCAGCGCCGGCCACTGAGCCACCGTGTCGCCCGATCATAGAATTGAGGAGGAGGGAGAAGGGAAGGATATTGGGGTTCCAAAAACGAAGATAGGGAATGAAATTTAGGCAGGATATTTATAGTGGTTTTGGAATGATCTGATAGGCTAGTTAATGATTAGCAATAAGGATCAGCTGTAGTCGATCATATCACGTGTTCCTCTCGAAATTAGTTTGTGAAACTTTACTTCATCTCATCTCAAAAACATTCTTTTAGAACTTTTATTGAAAAAAAATTCATCATGTATAAATTTAAAACAGTTTCATTATATTGAAATAGGGCTTTTCAACACAGTATTATTATTTCTGTTAGAAACATTCAGATTATAACATAGTACTAGCATAACAGAATTGGAAAAGAACCAGCACAATAGAAATTGATGTCCATGGTCCAAATAATTAAAGAAAGCTTTGGAAAATAACTTGAAAATAGCTTCAAATAAGTCATTTGTACAATGCATTTTGTTTTATCCAGTAATCAAAATGTAAAATATGTGCATGTATAATTCTCAGTTTATCCTATAATTGTGCAGCTCTGGCTCAGGGTAAATTTCAGTATGAGATATGCACCCCTATAGCTTTACACTTCAAGCACTGAGCAATTTTTAAAAGCTTTCAAGGGTTTTCTTTATTTTTCTCAGATTCTCGAATGTCAATGTTGCGTGAAAAAGGTCAATATATGTTAAAATATGTTAGCTATCAAAACTTAATAGTGAAAGCAAATAATGATATTACTGCAATAAAACATTAGTTTATTAAAATTTTAGAAGTGGGTAACAAAAATCCCTGTAATATGTTTTTTTTTGGTGTTGCTGTAACTTTGTATTATGTTGTTTTTTATTTTATTTGTCTAAGCAATTAATTTACAAATTATGATTATAATGATGATGATGATGATGTAAAAAGCACAGTTTTTTTTAAATAAGATTTTTCCTAAATTTATATCATAGGGCTTTACATGGTTCCACGGGACAGCAAATTTCAGAGTTAAAGGGATAGTAAAAAAAAATCTGTCATTATTTAAGCTGTTTGAGTTTCTTCCTTCTTTTGAACACAAAAGAAAAATGCCAGAAACCTGTAACCATTTACTTACATTGGTTTGAAACCACTTAAGAGTACATTTTCATTTTTGGGTGAACTATCCCTTTAACATACAGTATTGTATAAATAAACAAAAGAAACTTACATACATTTCCTTGTTATTTCCCACAGAACTGATGTCTGTTTTTTAGAGGGAAATGATTTGCCAGGCTCCATTCAAACACATCAATGCCAAATGTCAAATCTACGAACCCATGTCAAAGATCACCTCGAGGCGAGTAGCAAACAAACTGCAAGAATAAAATACAAAAAACATCTTTTTTTTCAGTTTTTACCTATGAATCAAAATATATTTAACAAGCTAGCACAAAATTGTAACCTAAAAAATGGTAACATCAAAATAAATAAATAAGTTTTATTAAAATTTTTATATTGTTGAATCTACCTAAATATTTGAACTTACACCATTAAACCATTGATATATGCATTAAATGAGGTAGAAGTATCTCATTATTGCAGGTTTTCCCCCTTTAATCAATGTCTATTTCTCCTGCAGTTAGCTTAATAATTGAATCTTTTTATGGTAATACCGCGTGTGCACATTTACGCTGCTTCTGAATTACTACTTCATTCATTTTTGGTGAGCATTGCTGTTTTCTGCATCACCCAGTGTACATTTATTCTCCGCTTGTCATGTTTTACTACGGCCCGCAGTCTTGTACATGAAAGGTGCTTTGTGTTGTAGCCGCTTTCTGATTGGGCGGCAGTGACGAGGGTCAGTTCCTGATTGGTTGAGGTGTTTTGTTATGTCCATTTAGCTGTTGTCCCTCCCCGAGGTGCTTCTCACCTCGTTCGCTCTTTCTCTTCTCGTCCTCTCCCTCCAGCCTATAACAGCTCATATATTTCTGTGCATTTCTGCCAGTCTCTTTGTGAGCTGCTATGGTTACCAGGTCTCTTTCTCTCCCTCCCGCTCTGCCTCTGCTTCCAGCGCTGCTATAGTAACAGATTTATTTTAAAAAAAAGATAGACGCTGCAAAAATAATATATTTCCCCCTTCATGCCTCTCTCTCTGCAGTGCTCGCACACAGGCAAAATCTACAATATATAGATACACACAGGGAAATATATTGTGTCTATAAATAAAGACAAAATTTAGTTTTTTATATATTTCAATAAATTTTTGTGCAATTTTTGTGCTCTTTTTGGTTATTTGAGTCCAATGGATGACATTAAGGGCAGCACGATGGCTCAGTGGTTAGCATTGTCGCCTCACAGCAAGAAGGTAGCTGGTTCGAGTCCCAGCTGGAAACTAAATTGGCCGTAGTGTATGGGTGTGCGTGTGTGAATACGAGAGTGTATGGGGGTTTCCCAGTACTGGGTTGAGGCTGAAAGGGCACCCGCTGCGTAAAACACGTTTATACTGTATGTTAACAATAATATATGTTAGCAATAGTTGGCGGTTCATTCCGCTGTGGCGACCCCTGATAAATAAGGGACTAAGCCGAAGGTAAAATGAATGAATGAATAAATGAATGAATGAATGACATTAATGAACCAAATTCAATTAGGAAAAAAATCCTGAAAGTTCAAAGGAGGACCAAAGAGAGCCTATGGATATAAAATTTGGCATACAAAAAAATGAAACTATGAATATATTCAAAAGTTTTGAGCTTTAATAATAACAAATTACATATTTGAAGAAGAAATTGTGAACATTCCTGAGTATTAATTTGCAAGTGGGACGGCTGGGACATCACTTTTTGCCAGGGGCGATATTTTCCCCTCTACTTTTCAAAGTAAAGTTACGCCGCTGTCTGTTTTTTCTATTAGAAATAAAGAAATTCAAATAAATAAATAAATGGACAGTTGTTTCTTCTACATGGCCATAAAGTGTAGAAGACTTTATGGACTTGTGCATCATAATAAAAAACTTTTATTTAAATTTATGTGATTATTTTGGCTGTGTGAATGCTAAAATGTTTTTAAAATGGCCAATATGTGTTTTTTTTATTTACATTTTAATATTTCATCTTCATTTCCTTTCATAAATCAATTTTGCACTATGTACAAAAAAACGTTACACTCAGGACCTTCAGGAAAACATGTCCCCACTGAAACACATTAAAAGCCACTTGACTTGACTTGCCTAGTTAACCTAGTTAAGCCTTTAAATTGGACTTTAATGTGAATACTAGTATGTTGCTAAATAACAATGCTTGTTGCTAAGTACAATATTATGTACTGTCATCATGGCAAATACAAAATAAAAAAGTTATTAGAAATGAGTTATTAAAATTATTATGTTTAAAAATGATGCTGAACAATTTTTCTCTCCATTAAACAGCTTGAAATATATTTGAAAAAGAATAAAAATTTAACATGAGGGCTAATAATTTTGACTTGACTGTACGGCTTCCATTTTGTTAGTAAGGCTTCAAAATTTTGATTATTTAAATATATATATAATTTGTAATATTTGGCACACTTTTTCAGGTTTAACCCATTTCATATTTTCCGCTCTTGAGCACTGCAGGTCAAATAAATTCAATGATATCACTATAATCATGTGGATGTGTTGGTAAAGACATCAGAGCTTGATATGTATATATCAATAATGCATTTTTATTGTTTTTGTCCTGTTTCTAATAAATAAATCTATGTTAGTAAAAGTGTAAAAACATTTAAATATATGTTTATGATGTTTCTTCAACTGGGTCATTTTTGGCCTCTATGGACCTATGTGTCATTTTTTTAATTGACGCAAACGGGTTACCTTTGTTGGAAATACAAAGTTTACACAGTAAAACAAAGCTTTTCTGATATAGCCAGTCTATAGCAGTTATTAACAAACTCCAGTAGAATTGACCCCTTTGAGCAATTATTTTGATTTTCTGCCCACAAGTTATTATATTGCCAAAATCCTCAACATCAAAGCATCACTAATGACATCATCAAAATATTAGGCACAACACCCCATAGAAATATTCAGAGAGAGAGAGAGTGAGTGAGACCAGTGGATATTGATTGATCTCTCAGATTTAGCACAAGCAATGTTTTCATTCTTTTTCCAATTAAGTTCATGCACATCTATTATATCAATTATGGCCAATTAGCTGTTAAAAGCTCCTGTCGGGACTCTGAAGGCTGAAGGCAGACACTGAAATCACAGGCTTTAGGGCTGCAATTCAACATCCAACTCAAGCGCACACGGGTCTTTCCATTGTACTGGGGTAATTTTTTATATAAGATAAACTGGGGCAAGCTGTCACTCTATTCACTCTGGTGAATATTTCTTGAATAAATTTGGTTTAGCAAGCCTCACCTTTTGGTCTAATTATTATGAATACTACTTAAAAAGCGTGTGCTTGTGTGTGTGTGTGTGTGTGTGTGTGTGTGTGTGTGTGTGTGTGTGTGTGTGTGTGTGTGTGTGTGTGTGTGTGTGTGTAAAATATATATGCACGCGCACACTTATATATATAAATAAATCAGAAATACAAACATTTTACAGCATTTATGAATGAATTATTAATAATGTTAGAAAAAAAAATACAATTGTTTATGTTATTTTCATTTTAAAAAATAAAAATAAATCAATTAAACTTAGACTTGTAGACTTAGTAACTTAGTCTTGTCATAGCATTTAGATACTGCTGCTCTTTGTTGATTTGAAGTGCTTCTCATTTGTTAGTTGCTTTGGATAAAAGCTTCTGCAAACTGAATAAAATTTTAATTAAATAAAAAAAATAATGTTAGTTTACAGAGTAAAAACTAATGTTAACAAAAACAACTCTGGATTTTAAGAATGTATTAGTAGTGCTGTAGAAGTATTCTTTATTGTTAGTTCTTGACTTGTTAACAAATGAAACTCTTTGTAAGTGTTAAATGACTATTTTCTTTTTTTTTTCATTTTAGCATTGTTCTGCTTTTTTCCACACAATTTTATTAGTTACAGTTTTTTTCTGCTGTTCAAATGCTTTTATCCATTTTAATTTCAGTTTAGGTTTTATTTATTTTATGAAGTTAAACTAAATGTAAAAGATAAATATTTCCTCGGCATCTAGCTGAAAGTAAATATTTGAAAAACATAAATATAAAAAAATACATAAAACATAGTTTATTTTTAATTCAGTTAACATATTTCATTTTAAAAAACTAAATTTTTTGTTGTAAAGTTTTAGTCAGTGTCGAGTGAAAACATTCATTAATTCTTTTTCCTTTGGCTTAGTCCCTGATTATCAGGG
This sequence comes from Danio choprae, assembly GCA_903798125.1. Taxonomy (NCBI): domain Eukaryota; kingdom Metazoa; phylum Chordata; class Actinopteri; order Cypriniformes; family Danionidae; genus Danio; species Danio choprae. The sequence continues at coordinate 2,621,116 of CAIGQW010056824.1, forward strand.
GCCACAGCAGCAGAATGAACCGCTAACTATTCTGGCATATGTTTTACACAGCGGATGGCCTTCCAGCCGCAACCCAGTACTGGGAAACACCCATACACTCTTGCATTCACACACACACTCACTATGGCCAACCCCAGTTCATCCAATTCACTTATACTGCATGTCTTTGGACTGTGGGGGAAACCGGAGCCCCTGGAGGAAACCCACATGAACACGGAGAGAACATGAAAGTAACTAAGTAACACATTTAGCTACTTTTTAAAAAGAAAGTGACTAATATATTACTTTTTCCCAACACTGGTTTTAGTTATTGACCTTATTCTTCAGTGCGCTCGTTTTTGCGATTGTTTTAAAACTTCCGAGTCAGTCGCCTATGGGAGAGATGACTAGGAATAATAAACCGCAGAAAACGGTCAAACTACTTGCTCTATAAACAAGTGTTTGCATGACTATACAGACAAAGAAGAATAATATAATAAGAAAATATCAGTTTGCAACATCAAGCAGCATAACGAGCTGTTTTTAACGTTTAAAAATGAATGGAAGTGAATGAGACCGGAAGTCTCGTGCCAAAAATATTCAAATGGCTGCGCCTGCTGGTACGCGAAGAATAAGGTGAATAGGAACACTATACCCCTTTGAGTTTGATTAGTAACCCTGAATTTATACACAAATCATTGTAAATACAAATATAAAACAGAACAAAGTGCAAATTTAAAAAAAGTTATTCCATAAAAATCACTATATCTGTATGTGTGCCTTCCACATACACACACACAAAGAGAGAGAGAGAGAGAGAGAAAAAGATACCATAACCTGATGTTCACATGGTTACGGTTTAAAAATAGGTGGACAAATGTGTGTAGATGAGTGCCTCTGCATGTACACCTGTATTCACAGTCTGCTCCTGCATCCACAAAGTCTCGTGCACGTATGTCTTCACACCTGTGCCCCAGTTATTCATCTAACAAAATTACTGCTGCCTACCAGTAACCCACTGGAGAGATCTCTCACCCAGACAGATCTGGGACTGATCTTTCTTCTACACAAGAAGCCGCCTCTGCTATAAAGAAATTTCCCGATGATTATCTCCACGCTGAAATTAACGACTGTCTGGTCTTCTATTAGACGCATGCATCTTCAAGCAGTCCGCACACAAACGACTCTACATCAATAACTATTGCAAGTGTGTCGGGCAACACGATGCACTAATAATAATGTGCTATGCAAAGCAAGTCCGTAGAAAGAGAAATGCAGGCGTTTGGAGGCGACGTTCCATCGGTTGTTATAAGAAAACACTGCTAATGCTGTTTGGTCCACCTGCCAACTACATGTAATGCTCACCAGATCCACAAGTAATTAAACAGACTAGTGTAGCTAAAAATATCAAGCGCAATGCTTCAGTGTTTCTTTCACAGGCTCGCAGTCAGTAAGTAAATGTTCATCTGCAGCTTTCACTCGTGTGTTCATTAGACTGGAGTATGAATGAGAAATAGAGCTGTACATGTACAAAGTTATACATGTAGACTAACATGACCATTATCAGTAAGACTGGCAACTTTTGCGCATTTTCTAAATGTTTATAAGGTGATATATATATATATTGAAATATTGCAACAATGCAGAATGTTATTTTCTTTTTACTTTTTTCCCCTTTTTATTTATTTAAATGCTCAAAAAACATACATTCACTAATTAACTAACAACACAACATACATATAAACACAGTGCTTTAACATTGTTTACATATAAACAATGTTTATATGTACATTATATATATTTTTTCAATTAAGACAACATCAGTAGAATACCATAGATATATACACTAGATATCGCATACGGGCCCTGAGCATGCGTCAATAGCGCCGCCACATTTGTACAGTGCTTCCAGGACAAAAGTCATTCAACCGCACTAGTCAAGACTAAAGTCAATCTGAAGATGCTGGACTTTTGCGCTGCGTGTGGGTGTAGTAATGAGCAAACAAAGAAAACAAAACATAAAGGCACAACATTTCAAAGGTAAGATTTAGTTTTTTTACGTTTTTGTATGTTACGAATTTTTGTGCTAAACAAGTAACGTTATTGATGATAATACAGTCACTTACTGCACTGACCATAAGGCAAAGTAGCACCAACTTGCACTAAATTCTAGGCTTATGCTAGTTTTGTTGAAGAAAATCAGCGAAAATGTAAATGAAATATGACAACAAGATGCTGCGGTGCCAGAAACTTGTATTATTGTTGGCAAATTGAAGTAACGGCTAGTTTTTGAAGTAACTTATAAAGGTGCCTGATAACATAACAGTGCCTGCGCCTCAATGTGCATACTGTCCACCCTAAACTATTGCATATTAAAAATGTTATATACCATTTAAATCAGAAAGGTGATATGCACATTGAGGCGCAGGGATATTGATGGTTCAAACGAATCATTCATAACAGAGATTCAAGAGTTCACACTTAGATATTGCTTGATAATAATAGCAGGTTTGGCATGCTGTCCCGGGAGAGAACCCTGAGCTCGGAGATAATTGAGCCCAGGGCTCCCGCCTGGTAAATAAGCATATAAGGGGGTCCGAGATCAGATAGTTCTCGAGAGCTCCCCTTGGTAAAGGAGGAAAAAGGAGGAGATGGGGTGGATGGGGGGTTTCTTCGAAAACGAAGATAAGAGAGTAGTTTTTTGACAGGCTACTTATAGGGAGTTTGTATTAATCTGATTGGCTTACTAGTGATTACTGATGGGAGACCGGCTGCGATCCATCATATCACGTGCTCCTCTCGAAATTAGTTTATGAAACTTCACTTCATTCACAAACGAATCGCTCCCTCCTTTAGAATTAGACGTGAAAGCAGGAGAGGGGGTGTGTTTAGGACACGAATTAGATCAAATTTAACAGGGAGGGAGGTTAATACATTTCCATGCAAACAAACATATGCTGTTTGTCGGCAATGTCCGTGCGGTCACTTATCCATTGATATAGAAAAGTGATGTAAAACTATTAATTCATTTTCTTTTCAGCATAGTCCCTTTATTAATCTGGGGTCACCACAGCTGAATGAACCGCCAACTTATCCAGCATGTGTTTTACGCAGCGGATGCCCTTCCAGCTGCAACCCATCACTGGGAAACATCCATACACACTCATACACTATGGACAATTTTAGCTTACCCAATTCACCTGTACTGCATGTCTTTGGAAACCGGAGCACCCGGAGGAAACCCACGCGAACACGGGGAGAACATGCAAACTCCACACAGAAATGCCAACTGACTCAGCCGAGGTTCGAACCAGCGACCTTCTTGCTGTGAGGCGACAGCACTACCCACTGTGCCACCGCGTCACCATGTAAAACTTAAAAATATATTTGCATACTGACCACCGGGAAAACTACTGACCATAGATATATGTATATATGTTTATATATCTATGGCTCCGGATGGCCAGTCCTCCACTGCACCTTGGTCCCACATTCATTTCAAAAGAGCGCTGTACTAAAATGATGGCTCCATTGACGCTTTCTTTCCAATAGACAACAACAGCGTAGGCGACATCTAATGTAAATATTTATGAGGCTTTGGAAGTAATTTATAAAGGATGCCACATGGCAGTGAACTTGGACCCAGAACCATTTAAATTAAGTCTTATTTTTTCCAAACTAAGGAAATGCAACACATCATTTACCGCCCACTGTTTAAAAGAAGGGGAAAATGATTTTTTCCAATTGATTAAAATCAAGCATCTTGACAAAAGAGAAGTAAAGGCAATGCAGTCGAATTCACTTTTTTTGAGAAATTGTTATTTTCATATACAAAATACAAAGACAGCAGTTAAAGGATTTGCACAAACATCTTTACAAAATATTCTGGAATAGGATAAAAAAGAATCATCTGGGACATATGGGCTTATGTAGCAAGGGACTGCTTGCATCATGTACAGGTGGGGTCAGAATGTTATTTTTTTAAGATGAAAAAAATTAAGAAAAGATAGACAGTTTGTTTATTAATTCATTTGCCAATTAAACGACAAATTTCTAACTTTTCACAAAGAAATGAACTTTATACATTTTCAGCATTTTCTATTCATTTTCCTTAAGCTGGTATGCCATCCAACAATTGTATACTTTACAGTAAACTGAATCCATTTTTCATTTAAATGATGCACAATTCTTAAATACAATACCTGATTCCGTTACTAATTGTTGTTTAACTTATTGCTAAACCTTTTAAACCACTAACAGAGTTGACATTTTCCACCATTTTGTGCTTTAGCTCAAGATGCTAACCTGAAACACTGAGGTAAAGTTGGTTTTATATTCGCACATTTGGACTTTCTCCTTAATAATATCATTTCAGAAAAGTATTATTTGTCATTTCTATATAGTGAAATCATATTAGCAGCCAATAAATATCAAAGTACAACATTGTTCACAATCAATTAAACAGTGCTAATGTTGTTCTGAAGTCATATTTAACGCGATTTCAGACCCAATGTTCAAATTAGCATGGTAAACAATATAGGGATTGTTAAATGAAGGAATGTTCAAATATAAAGCCATACCCTGAAAGAAAATGTCATCATATTACTCTATTTAAATAGTGATTAAGAGATTCACTGAAATAACAAAATAACAGTGTTGACAAATCATTAATCTACTATTGGTTTGTCTTAAACACATTTTGCACAAATGAATTATAGAAGAAGAAACAACATGCCTCAATGCTTTTCAGAGTTTCCTGCTAGAGGAAGTGACATCACTTGGAGCAAGTCACATGCTTTTTTCTGTCAATGCTTTAAAAATTGTCATGCCTTTTCATAACCAATGTACTGTAACAAAGTTGAGCACAACACAAAGACAGACACAAAATATATTTCTTTCATAATTTAAATCACAAATAATGTAGAAAATAAATGTTTCATGCAAATGTGTATTTAAATGAGTAAACACACACACAGAAAATGAAAATTAGACTTCATTATTTTATGATAATTGAAGCTGAATGTAAGATTCAGGAGGCAGAGATAGTCAAAAATAAGTATAGTGGGAGTGGGATCATTTATCTTAGAGATGATTAATGTATCCAATTCTAGAATCGCCCATATACACGTGCGTAGTGAACAATGGTCAATTCACTCCATTTTTACCATAAGTAAATATATTTTTAACAATAACTGATAAACCTTTGAAAACAGACCTGTTATAAGTTAATCGATTGTATATAGCTTTGTTAAAGTCATCCGTTTATATTAATTCAGCTTATTTTTTAATGATTTTGTTTAATGTTTTTCTTGTTTGCAAATATTGCAGATGAATATCAAATACAGGGCATTAACAAAAAAATAGAACAACGCAAAATAAAAAAAAATAAAAAATAACATCATATAACTTTTATGCTTATTAAAAATATATATATAAACAATGTTAGTTAGTAAATAAACCAAACCATAACACATACAAAAAAAGAGGGTGGGGGTTTGGGGTTGCCAATATCATAGACATTATCATTATTTTGTCTCATTTGCTAGCATTGTGGGTCACATAAATTCTGACATTTTCCCCATTTCTCAAAATAAATTTCAATCATTCTATGTAAAATGTAGGTTTTTCTAAAGCTGCCACTCGTCCTATAACTCTGAGATCCAATTCAGCTTATTTCTAAAACAATCAACAGCAAAATATGTTCTGAAAAACTACATTAACCCTAATGCTGTACAGAAAATTCACCAATCTGCACTCGATTGGTTATCTGCAGCGAGACAAGCTCTTTCATATAATTATTTAGCTCCGCCCACTCTCATGAAACACCATTAAAGGGTGTAAAAAAATACCTAAATATGTGAGTGTATAATAGGGATGCTGCAATACTCGGTGTGACCTCCATGGTTCAATACTCATATAGAAATTGTGGTTTTCCAGTTTTGTATCAAAATGAAAAATTCTATTTTACATTTTCCTACTTGGTGGCATGGTGGCTCAGTGTTTAGGACTGTTGCCTCACAGCAAGAAGGTCGCTGGTTTGAGTCCTGGCTGGGTCAGTTGGCATTTCTGTGTAGAGTTTGCATGTTCTCCCCGTGTTGGCGTGGGTTTCCTCCAGGTGCTCCAGTTTCCCCCACAGTCCAAAGAGATGCGATGTAAATTAAATTGGCCGTAGTGTATGAGTGTGTGTGAATGAGTGTGTATGGGTGTTTCCCAGTACTGGGTTGCAGCTTGAAGGGTATCCGCTGTGTAAAACATATGCTGGATAAGTGGTGACCCCTGATGAATCAAGGGACTGAGCCGAAGGAAAATGAATGAATGAATGATTTTCCCACTTTTCTTTAATTACTCCCTATAATGGCTCTGTGCATGTTAGAATGTATATCCAAGTGCTGAAACACAGCTCCCCACGAGTAAATGTCCCAACAGTGAGCACTAAAGTGACGTGTGCTGCATGTCACATGGGTCCAGTAGCCCAGAACCAGAACTCATGATGATGGCATGCGGGAGATCTGAGAACTGCCTCATCTGAACCTCATCTGAACCTCATCAACGAAAGTCATGAATTAAGTCTTCCTTCTCAACGGTAAAACTCAATTATGACCAATAATTATGTCCGTCTGTCTGACTTGAAGAGGGCGACGTGGTGGCGCAGTGAAACATGTGCTGGATGAGTTGGCGGTTCATTCCGCTGTGCCGACCCCATATTAAGAAAGGGACTAAGCCGAAAAGAAAATGAATAATTGAATGTCTGACTTGACAAGCATTCACTCGGTTATGCCTTGGAATATAAACATTTGGGAAATTGTGTTGTCTTGTAACTTACTCATTGTGCTGCATCTGTGCTGCGTCTTAAAGTAAAAACATCATATTCCTGCTGTCAGTGTTTTTAATATTAATCAAACTCTGCTTTTGACTGAATAGCTACTGTATATAAGCTACTGTAGCTCAATAATGGTTAACCTTTAATTTATACAGCGAAGATTATATACAGTATGCAGTGTTATATTTGATTATATTTTACATTTTATGTGACAGATACAAGAGAAACCTGAAAAGCATTGTACATTTTAGGATTATCTTTGCTACAGTATATTGTATACATTTTGTATTCTATTTTGCTTGTAGTTCATTCATTCATTTTCCTTCAGCTTAGTCCCTTATTTATCAGAGGTTGGCACAGTGGAATGAACCGCTAACTATTCTGGCATACAGTATGTTATACGCAGCGCATGCCCTTCCAGCCGCAGCCCAGTACTGGGAAACACCCATACACTCTCACATTCTTACACATACTCATACAATACGGCCAACTGATTCATCTATAGAGCATGTCTTTGGACTGTGGGGGAAACCGGAGCACCCAGAGGAAACCTACGTGAACACGGGGAGAACATGCAAACTCTACACAGAAATGCCAACTGGTCCAGCCGGGACTCGAACCAGGGACCTTTTTGCTGTGAGGCGACAGTGCTAACCACTGAGCCACCGTGCCACCATTTGCTTGTAATATTTTATTTTATTATTTTTTTTTTTTTGACAGTGCTTTTTTACTGAATATATCATGTACTGAACCATACCGAAACCGTGACCCTATATATACCCTATATATAGATAGGTAGATAGATAGATAGATAAACAGACAGACATACAGACAGACAGACAGACAGACGGAGAGATAGATAGATAGAAAGACAGATAGATAGATAGATAGATAGATAGATAGATAGATAGATAGATAGATAGATAGATAGATAGATAGATAGATAGATATAGATTGATAGATAGATAGATAGATAGATAGATAGATAGATAGATAGATAGATAGATAGATTGATAGATAGATAGATAGATAGATAGATAGATAGATAGATAGATAGATTGATAGATAGATAGATGATATGCATATTTTGTAATAAACTTTAAATACTTTGTTTCTAGATTTGACATACAAACTAAAGCTAAAATTAATTTACGAAAACAAAAATTGTCATTCCATTGGTGAATGAACACAACAAGTTTTGTGTGTGGATTTACGAATAATATAATGAATGATTTGACCTTAGAAATAACAAAAAACCAGTAAATAACAGCAAAGGTGTTCAAAAAAAGCGGTCAGCATTTTTCCTCAGCACAGTGTGGTCATGTGGTCACTACACGTTTACACAAGAGCTCCCGAGATCACCCCAGGAATGTTAAACGATAATACTGCAGACTAATTAAAAAATAACATAATTTTCTCGTCTGTCCTCCCTCAGTCTTTTCCTTCCCTCCCTTTACATTCCTTCCCCTGACAGATTGAGTCGGGCCTGTCTCCTTATCTCTCCATCACACTATCCCTCCATCACAACATGTCTGTGTCACTCGCCGCTCTCACTCTCAATCAATCCATCACTCTCTCCCTCTCTCTCTTTTTCTCTGAATCCCTCCATCAGAGAAAGTTGCTGACACTTCCTGCAAACAGGTCTCGCCTCCCTCAATCTCTTTCTTTCATCACTTCTCTCTCTCTTTCTCTGTATCACCATCTTCACATGGAAATCTGCTAACAAGACTCAGATCTGAGAGAACACAGTCTCTGATCTTCACCTGCACACCTACAGATATTTGCAGACACACTGGATGAAATAAAAAAGCATCTATTATCTTTAATGTTCTGTTGAGGTTATATTAGCTTTCTTTATACTTTGGGGCCCCGGAGACGCCGCTGATCTATGTCTAATAGCAATTTCAAAAATCATGTCTTGTTCTGTTGTTCAGATAGAAGGTGACATGCTGACATAATGTGTACTGAAATTGGCTTTAAATGTAATAAATAGTGATATAAAGCTTACAAAGACTAAACAGGATGATAATAATACATATTTTACAAAACATTATTTTATTTTTATATATTTATTTTTTTGACATTTATATTATTCAGAAGCTGAAACAAATTTAATAAAAAGTGTAGTGGCATTTTTAAAAATCTTTTGTTTCTTTCTTTTTAATAAATAAAATTAGTTACATTCAATTATAGTACATGTATGTTTTATACTTCATATGTGAGGGTGTGTGTATGTATATATTCATTCATTCATTCATGTTATTTTCGATTTACTCCCTTTATTAATCACAGAAATGCCAGCTGACCCAGCTGAGGCTCGAAACAGCGACCTTCTTGCTGTGAGGCGAGAGCGCTACCCACTGCGTCATCGCGTCGCCTATGTATATATTATAATATTATAATAAATATAAGATTAAAATAATCAAATTTGAATACATTTGTAATAAAAAAAATACTGATAATGATCAAAATGGTTTATTACAATACAAAATACTCTAAAACTGAAATTTGTTCAGAAATTATTAGTTTTTGACTGTTGTAACATATAACATTGTTATTTAATTTGCCAGTACTGGGCTGGAAGGGCATCTGCTGCATAAAAACATATTTCCGCTGTGACTGATAAACAAGGGGCTAAGCTGAAGGAAAATTAATAAATGAATGATTATTATTTAAACATTAACATTATCGTTTTCACAATATTCCTATTTCCTGATATAGTATGCTGATAGTACATTGACACATAAATATATATAACTGTAACATGCTATAGTAAATACCTGCAAACTGTAACCTTACATATATATAAAATACTATTGCTAGTTATTACTGTATGTGAAAATGTAATATTTTTGTAATATATTACCAAATGATATACTGTATGTATTATATGCGTGTGTTATTAGCTTTATTCTTTAGGGCCCGGGGACGCCCATAGTCTATGTCTAATAGCAATTTAAAAAATCATGTCTTTCTCTGTGAGCCATTGTTGTTCTGATAGAAGGAGACATGTTGACAATGTTTGCAGAAATTGGCTTTAACTGTAATAAATAATGATATAAAGCATATTTCCTATTTCCTGATGTAGGACAATGATTTTCATTTATGCGATATACCTGTTACCTGTAATTTTACATATCTATAAAATTACTAGTTACCCTATCAGCCTTCTGTATGTGATGAAAATGTTATATTTTGTAATACCACATTATTATACTGTGTACATGACACTGCATATAGCCTAGCTATTTTAAACAAAAGCAACGTACGTTTTTTTTAGCAGGCACTATTGGCGGCAAAGCGGAGCCCACCTTTCATTCATATTCACTTCACTTCACATTCACTGCTACACTTTACACTACAGTCACGTTCGTCCGCGGACCCTCATCTACTCATCCACAGCCGCTCAAATACACACATGAGCCGTGCTTTCTTTCTTTCCATCCTTCCTTCCATCTACCTTTTTTCACAGTTGATTCTCGCCGTCACCGGTGATGCTGCGTCCCGCGGATAAACGGCTTTTTCTACCGCACAGTCACGCGCACGCGAGAAACACGGAGGCAAGCGACCCTGAATTACACGGCGGTATAAGAAAACGACCCTAAAGGATGTGATGGCATTAATAACTGTGATAAAACATTAAATATACTGACAACATTACATTGAGAATTATTTTAAAACACAACGTTTTCTTGTTAATCCATACAAATGTACACTCTCACAGATAGGGTCACGAGCGGGCGACACTGCTTAAAAAGCACGACACGACATCACACAACAAAGAGCTATTTAACCTATAGCGTTACCATAGTAACGAAGTTAAAACACCTTGAGCTGTGCGCGCGCGCGTATGTGTGACAGGGAGAAACGGACACATTTGGTGGCTCGTGAAGGCAGCTCGAGTCTTACCTCTGTGAACGCTGATGATGGCCAGAGTTAAAATCCAGAGGCAGGTCATGCTGAAGCCCATCTCCGCCTCTGTCACTCAGAAAACACACCGTCAATTCATCTTCTTCACGCCGGACTCTGAAACCCCGCGAACCTGTGCCGATAATGTCGCGCGCGTCCTCGCGGTCTGCGTTCATTCAGCGAACGTTTCTGTTCTCCTCTCAGCAGTGTGGACGCGCCGCTGGAAAAACCTCTTTCTTTCAGCAAATCTCAGTTTTTGATTGTTGAGGAGAGACGCAGCGCTCGGAGATCACCGGAGGACTCGCTCGGTACTGCGCCGGTGGAGCTCTCTCTCTCTCTCTCTCTCTCTCTCTCTCTCTCTCTCTCTCTCTCTCTCTCTCTCTCTCTCTCTCTCTCTCTC
>CAIGQW010056824.1:2647038-2658820 GCA_903798125.1 Danio choprae
GGTTTCATTTAATCAATATAGGTGTGTTTCTTTCTTTCTTTCTTTCTCTTTCTTTCTTTTTTTCTTTCTTTCTTTCTTTCTTTCTTTCTTTCTTTCTTTCTTTCTTTCTTTCTTTCTTTCTTTCTTTCTTTCTTTCTTTCTTTCTTTCTTTCTTTCTTTCTTTCTTTCTTTCTTTCTTGTTTAATGCCATATCAGCAGCATTGGCTGTATTCATGGAAACCCTTGTAGCAAATATTTAATATATAATTTACAATCATAACTGTTTCTTGTTCGTTGTACAAAATAAATATACAAATAACAGCAACAGTTATTTGTACAATTAACACTGATAAAACAATTAACAAATACACAATTAACACTGATAAAAAGTCATAAAAGCTGGTTTAATTTGATCAACGATAAATACTCCAAAAGACACAAAAATGTCTCCAAAAGACACCTTTGTAAACATTTCCCTTAAAATATTTCCTGAATAAAAATATTCTGTAATATCATTTAAAAATTTTGTAAAAAAAAAAAAGTTATTGTCAAAATATTCTTTAAAACACAAGTCACAATAAGTTTTTCATCCCTTTTCAATAAATATGCGTGTATAAATAAATGTGTCTCCACTATATGATTCTCCAAGGATATGATTTCAATTTATGGGCTAAATGCTAATTTTTTTAGGTTACATTGACTAAAGTGTTAGATATACAGCATTTTATTTATTTATTTTTATTTATTTATTTATTTATTTTTTACAGAAATGTAAGCTACATATCTTATTCTGCATACAAATATTTTTTTTATGTAGGCTTCACTAGTGTTCCAGTTAAACACCATCACAAGGCAGGATCTGAGATTACGGCCATACAGGCTAAATGAAACCTTTATTTTTGTCATGCTTATACATGAAAGACATCAGTCAGAACTGTAACTAACTGTTTACAACATACTCTCCCCAAAAACAAAAAACTATGCCTTTGTAAACAGAGGAAACACTGTATTTTTCTATTATTTTTCATTTCTATTCAGAGAGGCACTACTGATGTGTCTCTGTTATTAATGTTGTCTTTTTAATATTAATTTAACATTCTGATTTTACCATTTAACATTTAATGACCTGTCAAAAATAGAATGAAATGAAAAAAAAAAAGTAAAACTAAACAAACATCCCAAACTCTCATTTGTGGCATTGCATTGAGTGTTGCATTTGTGATGTTATATTTGACAATGTCATAAAGCCTATGACCCGCTAACATTTTTTTACATTTTGGGAGAAGTAGAATTGACATAAGTGCTTTTTAACAACCAAATGCATTTATGTCTGTCCAGTTTTGCTTGAAATGCATCCTAGACCACCTCCTGCAGTGGTTTGATTGATCGGATTTACTCTATATCCATCTCGAATGCATTTCGGAGGGCATTCACACATGCCATTTTCACAATTGAAAACCTCTCCAATCAGAGAAAAAAAACAACTGCAGGAAGGGACTTGTTGTAAACAGATCCAAAAAGATTTAAATATACTCACCAGCCACTATATAACGTACATCTGTTCAAATGTGTTTGTGAAAATATCTAATAAGCCAATCATATGGCACCAATTCAGTGAATTTACTCATATAAAGACGATCTACTGAAGTTTAAACCAAGCATCAAAAAGGAGAAGAAAGTGATTTAAGTGACTTCGAAAGTGGCATGGTTGTTTGCGCCAGGCCAGCTGGTCTGAGTGTTTCCGAAACCAATGATCTACTGGGATTATCACATACAGCCATCTCTAGAGTTTACAGTTAATGGTCTGAAAAGGAGGAAATATGAAGTAAGTGGTCAGAGGAAAATGGCCAGACTGATTTGAGCTGATAAGCAGGAAACACTAACTCAAATAACCACTCATTACAACTGAGGTCGCGAGAAGAGCATCTCTGAAAACACTAAACAGATGAGCTACAGCAGCAGAAAACAGTCCTGTCAGATAACAACTGCAAACAGAGGCTGCAATTCACACAGGCTTATCAAAACTGAACAAGAAGATTAGAAAAGGTTGTCTAGGTTGTCTTCTGCTGCAATATTCAGATGGTTTGGACAGAAAATGGCACAAACAACATGAAAGCATTCACTGTAAAAAGTGATTAGTCGACTTTACATTAATAAAGTGAGTGAAACCATTACGTTACATAAAAAAGTGAGTAAACCCATTGTAACTTGGAACTGTTAAGTTGACAACTTTTTATAAATATCCACATTGAAGTATATAATAATATAAAAAAATGTAGCAATAAATATTCATTTATTTAATCATTTTAAGGTTATTTAATCAGTTATTTAAGACTATTTGATATTTAAAAATGTCACTATTTTTAAGTAAAATCAACTAATCGTTTTAAAGGCAACCCTTCAGGTTGTTTGTGGTGTAGTACTGTGGGGAGATTTTCCAGGCACTCTTTGGGCCCTTATAGAGCATTTAAACCCCACAGCCTAGAAGACTGTCTAGCTGACCATTTCCATTGTTTTTGACCACAGTGAACCCATCTTGCGATGGCTACTTCCCAGCAGGATAATGATGTCACAAAGCTCAAATCATCATTATTCTATCAATATGTCAATATAGACCATAATCTCTGACCAATGTTTTCAGCACATTGTTGAATCGATGCCACAAGGAATTAAAGCAGTTCTGACGACAAAAGTTGGTGTGTATTAGAAAGGTGTACCTAATAAAGTGGCTAGTCAGTATATACATTTTTATTTATATATTTTAGCATGTCAACCATTTACACCATTTTTGAGAAGTGTGTGAGTGGAAATTACATAAGGGAACCCTTGGGTATGACATACTGTATTAAGAAGCTATAGGAAGTAAATCAGAAATACCATAGACTGAATGAACTGCATGTGTACAGGTGTAATGTTTTAAGGTGATTCAAAATGACAGGCTTATGCTGCTTATGCAAATGAGAAATAATTATGTTAAATACATTAACTGTGATTGATTAATAAGCAGAAGGTATTACTCCATCTGCATGTGACAGTCCTATATTGTTGACTTAATAAGGTTAATTAGTTTATATAGTTAGTTTCTACAATGATACTGTTAAGCCATACAGGAGACATTCCCCAGGTTGATTTATTTTAAACGGTCATCTGCATATTGAATAAAATTGAAGCGCGATTATTCACACACCAACAAAAATACAACACCTATGCCAATGCCGCTCGTTCAAAAAACATAATTATTTTAAATTGTATTGCTATAAATGTGAAAGTCTTTTTTTCCCTGATTGCAGATTCTCTTGAGAAAGCATCACATTGCATATTTTTCCCAGCTCTAATAATGCACAATAATGCTAATCTTTGAAAACAATTTCAAGAGATTTCTCCTTTTTATAGAGCCCTTGACATTTTCAGGCAAATTGAGCTAAAATAACCCACATAAGATGATAATCACAGAGAGCTTTTTTGTTTTATTCAAAGAAGAACATGTCTCATTTCCTGTTGTTGTTGTTTTTTTCCTTCCCAGTTTAGTCCTGTGATGTTTTCCAGTATTTAGTGTCATGTGATCCTTCAGTATTCTAATATGCTGATTTGATCCTCAAGAATCATTTCATATTAAATCAATTTTGTGGAAACAGTGAGTACGTTTACATGGACACCAATAATCCGATTTTAATATGATTAAGACAATACTCTGATTAAACAGCACATGTAACAACATGTAAACAGCAATTTTTGTTTACCAGTCACTGACTACGTTTACATGGACATCAGTAATCAAATTATTTGCCTTAATCTGAATAAGACAATAATATGATTAAGATGTTTACATGAGTTGCTTTTTGAATGTTCCTTTCATTATCCCGTTTTTTATTATATCACATGATTCGATTAACATCATTGCGTCACCACACTATCCACATTTCCTCGGGTGTTTCATGTAATTTTGGGTGTTTCATTTTTAATGTGTCAACTTTAACTGCAGTTTGGCACTTTCACTTTCATTCAGAAACATTGCATGCAAGCCCCCATGACAAACGAGATATTGGATGCGAGTATGAACTGCTGGAAGAGTGTTGCTTTAATGGAATTTGATACCGCACGCCGTATGGGAAAAAAACCCCTCCGCATTTCTGTGCAGGTGTCTGTTGTCCTTCACTGACTCAGTACGTGCAGAGAATAGTGTCAAACAGCCATGTGTGTATAGACTATCCTGTCACGCCAAAAATCCTACACAACAGTAATAATTTGATTAAGGTGTTTACATGTCTGTACTGCACTTCAATAATGCGACTAAAATCGGCAAACTCCACATGTCTTAATCCGATTTCTGTTTAGTTCGATTACGACTTTAGTCAGATTAAGGTAATCAAAAATTGCTGTTTACATGGTAGACTCTTAATCAAAGTATTGTCTTAATCGTATTAAAATGATTGGTGTCCGTGTAAACGTACTCAGTGACATATTTTTGTTCCAGGATTGTTTCAGGAATGGAACATTAGTCTGAAACAGAAATCTTTCTTAAGATGAAAACTGTCTTTACTGTCACTTTGATAAATTTAAAGCAATCTTGCTGAACAGTATTGATTTTCTTTTTCGTTACTGACCCCAAACTTTTGAACAGTAGTGTATAAAAAAAGGGTATGTGTGGAGATTATTTGTAATGGGCTAACAAGAAGTGTGATTTTTTCCATCTACCGTGAAGCCCCTGACCTCTCTGTTTAAAAGGAAACACATGAATAATCAAAAGCGAGATTTTAGCGAAGCGTCTATCATAAGCTTCAGTGACTTTGCCTGGACTCAGAGAGCGTGAACGACATCCATAACTCCCACCCACAGCACGATCTCTGTCTCCTTCTCAAACAATACTCCATCAAAACAGGACAAGTTAACAGTCACCCTGACGCTCGCACGATTGAAGAGCAGAAAAAAAAAACTGAGGGCCAATAGATGAGAGCAGAGAGGATGAAGGAGAACGAACAGAGTGAGTGCTGAGTGACACGACAAGAAGCCCTGAGAGCGACATGGGAAAAATAGAGAGAAAAGAGGAACAACACAGAAAGAATACAGAAAGAGGTAGAAGGCACTGAAGAGATAATGTCTCTTTTAAACTAGAGTATACTTATACTGTAAGTATTAGATTATGAATACTACGAATTAGGGATGAATTGATATTATTACTGGTCAATATCAATACATTGAAAATAACACATTAAAACCAAGCAGTGAAGCTAGGCATCATAAAAATATAATGTTCAACACAAAAATGGATGCTCATTAGGAGATTCTAACCAGTGTCGTTAAATTTAGCATTTAGTTATCTCAACTGTAAAATAAAAGGAAATTGTGTTTGAGCACTGATAAAAACATTATAAAGTGGATTATTTATGCCTGGCCAAATACACACTGAAGAACATTGCTCTACAGGGCCATTCGCACCAAGAACAAGAACCATAAAAAGATAACTACTGCAGTTAATGTGTTCACCCCAAAATGATTCCTTCCAAACCAATTAGAGTTTTGTTGATCTTTTGAATAAAATCAGAATAATTTTGTTAATCTTGCTAAAACTCAAAAAAAAAAAAGGGGAGATGTTATGCAAACGTCACTATTGCATGGTTTGAACAGTAATGTGTGTTGGCAGTGTGTGTGTGTACACAACCACCCTATAACAATAAAAACTCATTCATTCTTTGTTTTAACCTCCATAAATCATAAGCAGCATCTCAGAACAAGCCATTTGCAGAATGTGTGAAATGTGACATCAGATATTACAGGCTCCGCCCATGACTGCTGATGGACACTGTCACATTAGCATAGAGCCCACCATTAAAGTCAGCCATTATCTAATGCTTGAGATTGAGATGTTTTGTGGTTGGTTGAATGAACATACAGTATGTTTTTTGTTGTAGTGCAAAGTATTTTCACTAGACTAAAATCAATAAAACCCACTATAAACAGTGACGGTGTCTACAATAGATGTGATGTGGCAAATCCCAAAAGTAAATCGATTACCTGTTTTATTTCTAAAAGGAATAGTTCACCAAATATATATATATATTCACTATTTCCTCACCCTCAAGTGGTTCCAAACCATATTTATTATTACGTAGAGCTCAAAAGAAGATATTTTGTTGAGCGCTGAAACCGGTAAACATTGACATGCATAGTTGGAAAAACAAATACTATGGAAGTCAATGGTTACAGGTTTCAAACTTTCTTCAAAATTATTTTTTTTGTGTTCAGCAGAAGAAATAAATACCTAAAGGTTTGGAACAAGAGAAGGGGATTAAATGATGACAGAACTTTCAGTTTTGGATGAACTATACTCTAAAGTTCTACTGACAGAGAAGATGAAAAGATTACAGTGGTAACGTTAGTATACATCTTCCTGTTCCAGTGCAACACAGCAAAGATTGTGTCTGCTGTAGACACAGTGTTTGTGTGTGTCTGTGTTGCTCAGGCATCAATGTAAAGCTGAAATAAAACTAAATAAATTTTATTTAAAAGCCATATTGCTTATCCTGCTATCTACCAGGCCAAAACTCTGCCCTGTTCTGGTTACAGAGAGCGGTAGATCATTTTAGATTTGAAGGTCCCGTGAAGTGCTTTGAAATGTGCATTTTTTTATTTGAGGTTTGACGTAATCTCAACTGAAAAACAACGAGAGGGCGGAACAAAGATTAGCCCCTCCCCTTTTTAAAAAACAGCCAATAGAGTTGTTTTATCACAGCTCTGCCAGTTAGAGTAGTTGAGCTCAAGCGCATCAAAAGAAAAGCAAATGTGAAGCATTTTGAAGGGGGCGGGACATGTCAGATACTAGAAAGCATTTGATTGGTCAGGAAATGTAATGTGATGTGAAAAAAAAACGTTAATCCATTTAGGCGGAAGTGACAAACGACAAGCTTTACATGTTTATATCAGGTTTATATCTTATAAATGCAAATGTTGTCATTGTTTTGTACCACACTCGCTTATATATATCCGCGAAGACTAAAATACTATTAGCAACATCTAAAAAACGTTATTTTAATTTCACTGGACCTTTAAAGACACAGCATCAAAACCAGCCTGTTTTTATTCCCACCCAAACATGGGGTTTTAACATGGTATAACTTATCTGTTGGGTATTTTAAGCTTAAAAACATCAGGCAACACAATGTACTCACAGTACATCTTATAAAATGAGACAAGGTCTTCTGTAGCATCTTGTGTAACCCCCTTTTAAAATATCATTTGTGTTTTGAACATGAACTCAAGTCTTATGGGTTTGGAATGGCACGTGGGCGAGTAAATGATGACACAAAATGTAGCTTCGAACTTACCATTTAATCATCTAACAGCCCCGATGTGGGGTCTTTATATCAATTTTAATGCTGGCAAGTACTATTAAATGCTAAAAATGTAACCATCCCCGCTCATTATCTTCATAGCAAACTGCAAATATAGCTCTCTCTAAACAGTTATAGCGAATCCATTGAAAATTAGCAGCAAAGCAATCATTTTATCATGTGATAAACAGTCTGATTCGATACAAAGATAGTTTATTCAGGGAATTAAGGGATCTCCCTTTTTTGACTTCAATACAAATGGATCAGCCTTTGCCCCCCGTTGGGTTCCCACAGTGTTGCACATTTTTCGGCAGAGATTGCAGTCCCCCCCTGGAGGAGGGTCTCTGCATGGTGCACTCATGTTGATCATGCAAATCTACTACGGTTTAAATCAGCACAATGTGGGGGGAAATAAAAGAGGCAGTATCCATCTTGCAGCGTGTAATCATAAATCGGCATCTCTTATGAGTCAGGCTCTAAAAATGACCAGATTGATGACACGGGAAGACGCGTTTCCATGTTCGAATGATTGTTTTTGCTTCGTTCGCCATGCAGGATGCAGATGGCTGGACCTCCCTGTAGCAAAAACCTCCGTCAATAACATACATCTCGGTCTTTCATTCTAAACGAGATTGTTTTCAAATTGGCTGAAAATGCAGTTTTCGGCGTGAGCCTAATTCATTTATAAGCTTTCAATGAACCAACAAATTTGTGCTGATATTAATAGCTTTTCCATGTAATATCAAATGTTTTGCCATCATTAAGTACGTCCCTGCACCATTAACTATGTTCATAATGACAGAGCAATTCGACAGAGAGCGGTATCTAAAAAAAACAACATCCAGATCCATCATGAATTGAGATAAGATAGACAGACGGTAGAGAGAAAGAGGGATTCATTCATAAGAGACAAAAAGAAAGAAAGACAGACAGGGCAGTTCTGAAAAAAACAAAAAGGAAGAAACGAAAGAAAAAGAAAAGAGAAAGTTTGAGAGGTGACAATACCTGCGGCGTTCTCTCCGGCTTCTTCTCAAGAGGATGTTGGGATGGATGGATGGATGGATGAGTGGATGGATGGATGGATGAGGACCACATGAGTGGAGATGTGAAGCAAGAGAAGGAACAAAGAAAAACGATGAAAAAAAAATGTGTGCAAGAAAGCGTGTGTGTGTGCGTGTGTGTGCAGAACTCTCCCAGAGAATAAGTATCTCGCAACAGTATTAAAGAGGATTTTACGTAGCAAAATAATGAAATAATTGAAGCGGATGTTTGCTGGAGGGAAGGTGTGGTGTCAGATTGTGTTTCTGGATAATCAGAGGCTTTGCGGTGAGATGTGCCTGGTTAAATCCTGCATTACAGTCAAAGCCGACAGCAGATGCTGCTCAACATGCTTCTGTGATACTGCACTGGAGATCTCAATATACATCTCCATCTTTCTCAAGCGCACACAAAAACACAACCTGCTCGCGTATGAAGTGACACATTCAAGCTGTTCCACCCACACACCAGGCATGGGCATTTCTGTCTGCACAGGTTCCTGAAAGATGAATCAGACGAGGACTCAAGTGCTTGAGGGTCCACACATCTGCGCTTTATTTTTTTTAAAGAAGCTGTTAGTCTATAAACACTAACATTGCTCTATTTACATTAGTATAAGCATAAAAAAACAATATTCTGTCATTGTTTACTCACTCTCATGTTGTGAAATATGGATTTGTGAAGACTATGCGCTATGTGAATGAGGACTGAAGATGTAAAGCTTCAATATGTAAGCTTTATGTGAGGAGTTTTGAGTTTTAAATGGTTATTTATTAACATTTTTCCACTCCATTCACCTGATAAAATGAGCCAAATGAGTCTAGTTCATGAATGAATCATTTGGAGTGGTTTTGTGAAGTAAATCAAACCAATTGTTGAAAAGGTTCAACAGGAAATAATGATTCATTCATAAATTGAACAGTTTTCTCTCTTATGAAGAAAAGCTTACATCTGTAAATCTAGCATATGGCTCCAAAAGACTTTTATAATACACTTCTATGCTACCTTTATGGTATTTTTGCTCATTAATGCAGCTTGACAAACACAATTCCCATTGACATTTTTATACTGACCTAACTACTCCTCAGATTACCCATTAAATAAATGTTATAAACTGGATGAACATGAGTTTTTTAGTTTTTTTTAAAGAAGCTGTTAGTCTATAAACACTAACACTGCTTTATTTACATTAGTATAAACCTAAACATGGAAATTTTGTCATTGCTTACTCACTTTTACTTTGTGAAATATGGATTTGTGAAGACTATACGCTCTGTGAATGAGGACTGAAGATGTAAAGCTTCAATATGTAAGCTTTATGTGAGGAGTTTTGAGTTTTAAATGGTTATTTATTAACATTTTTCCACTCCATTCACCTGATAAAATGAGCCAAATGAGTCTAGTTCATGAATGAATCATTTGGAGTGGTTTTGTGAAGTAAATCAAACCAATTGTTGAAAAGGTTCAACAGGAAATAATGATTCATTCATAAATTGAACAGTTTTCTCTCTTATGAAGAAAAGCTTACATCTGTAAATCTAGCATATGGCTCCAAAAGACTTTTATAATACACTTCTATGCTACCTTTATGGTATTTTTGCTCATTAATGCAGCTTGACAAACACAATTCCCATTGACATTTTTATACTGACCTAACTACTCCTCAGATTACCCATTAAATAAATGTTATAAACTGGATGAACATGAGTTTTTTAGTTTTTTTTAAAGAAGCTGTTAGTCTATAAACACTAACACTGCTTTATTTACATTAGTATAAACCTAAACATGGAAATTTTGTCATTGCTTACTCACTTTTACTTTGTGAAATATGGATTTGTGAAGACTATACGCTCTGTGAATGAGGACTGAAGATGTAAAGCTTCAATATGTAAGCTTTATGTGAGGAGTTTTGAGTTTTAAATGGTTATTTATTAATATTCTTCCACTCCATTCACCTGATAAAATAAACAGAACTTAGCCAAATGAGTCTAGTTCATGAATGAATCATTTGGAGCGGTTTTGAGAAGTAAATCAAACAAATTGTTGAAAAGGTTCAACTGGAAATAATGATTCATTCATAAATTGAACAGTTTTCTCTCTTATGAAGAAAAGCTTAAATCTAGCGTATGGCTCCAGAAGACTTTTAATACACTTCTATGCTACCTTTATGGTATTTCTGGTCATTAACGCAGCTTGACAAACACAGTTCCCATTCACATTTTTATACTGACATAACCATGCCTCATTATCCATGAACTAAATGTTATAAAGTACTGGATGAACATGAGGGTGAGTAGAAAATAACAGAATTTGTATTTTTGGGTGAACAATCTGTTAACTGGAGTTATGTTCTGTAGTGACGTCAATGACATACAAATACTGTACGTACAATACAATACTTTTTTTTTATTCCAACCAAGGCTCGATATATTTAATAGAAAATACAGCAATATAGTGGAATATTATAACAATTTAATAAACAGTTTTTTATTTTAAAACATTTTAAAGTTTAATGTATTCCTGTGCTTTAAAGTTGAATCTTTGACATCAATACTCCAATTGCATAATTTCTGTTATAATTATGGGGTCAATAAATATCGTTATTTTTCTTACTCATTATAGTACTGTATCCATTTGTTTGCATTCTAAATTGAAAAACTGGTTCATTTTGTTCTAAGACTCACTTTGTGGCTCTCCACATATCCCCAGAACCCACCTTGAAAACCCATAATTTAAGAAGCGTTTCCTATTATTAAAACTAATTTTATTTGTGCAGCTTTATTTTTCTCTTTTTCTATATATATAAAAACTGTGGTATTTTTAAAGACTATTTTGATAAAAAGACATTGTAGTCCTCACTGGCACTTTTAAATTGAATGCATCAATTCATAATAAAAGTATTAGTTTATGACAAATCTCTTTGACAAAAATTTAAACGCCAATATAATAAATAAATGGCAAAATCAAAATCGAGTCCCCTTTGTCTCATGCGTGTCTAGTTGTTACTGAATTTTGATTAGTCCAAAATTTTGTGCAATTTAAAAGTCAAGCCAATTATTGGGATGTCAAGATAGATCATTGCTGTCTGTTCTCAAAGCACTTGGGTAATGATGCCCATCCCCATCTCAAACATACCCACACACACAGACACTTGTACAGCTATCTTTATGGGGACTTCCCATAGACGTAGTGGTTTTTATACTGTACAGACTGTATATTTTATCGCCTACCCCAAACCTACCCCTAAACCCAACCCTCGCAGGAAACATTTGCATTTTTACATGTTCAAAAATACTTCATTCTGTGTGATTTATGAGCCATTTTCTTCATGGGGACCAAAAAATGTCCTGGTATCGTCCTCACAACATAAGGCATACAAGATGCACATAAACACACACACACACACACACACACACACACACACACACACACACACA
>CAIGQW010056824.1:2665583-2686163 GCA_903798125.1 Danio choprae
ATATATATATATATATATATATATATATAATTTTTAATACTTTTTTTAATTCAAAGTTGGAATCAATTCAATTAATCTTTCTTTCTAATTAGTCTACATATAGTCTAATCTATAGTGCTTTTTACAATATCGATTGTGTCAAAGCAGCTTAACATAGATGAAGGAAAGTGAATAAAATTTAGTGTAAATCATAACAATATTTCAGATTGTGGAACATTCTAAGGCAGGCAGGAAGTAGTGTAACAGAATCGCCCAGTCTCTCAAGGAAACTAAAGTATTTTACATATTGTAAGAAAAGGCTAATTCGTACAAATTAATACATTAACATTTATAAAAGGAGGCATCCCCCCAAACCCAACACCTAACCTGATCCTTCATTGGCTGATGACCTAAAATCACACTAAAATGTACAACTGAGATCGTACAAAAATGACAAATTGCTGTGATAATGTGTTGGATAGAATGCTGGTGAAGTTCTAGTTAATTTACAACTGATTCAGTTCTGTTTACTATAAAATCAGCCATGTAAAATCAAGATCTGATCTAACAAAAACTAAAAAGTGCATTTCAAGAGTTTAACTTAATTGTTTTATGTTCAATCCACTTAAATTTGTAAAAACAATTAAAGTTAACTTAATCGATTTGTGCTGAGACAACATGAAGGAACCCAGCATTTTTTACATTGTATGTGTATATATACCTTGAATCTCCACTTGATCACGGTACCAGTGTAGTTTGGCAGGAGGTTTGCTGCCTGAACTCGTGCAGGTGAGAGTAACCTTGCCGCCCTCCTGAACAGCACCTTCGAAACCTGTTATCACCGGCTTACCTGGAACACCTGCGAGAGACAAACAGAGAGGAAAAACATAACATTTCAGGTGCAATCTGAAGGTAATAAGAACATAACAGCTTACAGAAAAACGTAAATAAGATGAAAACAGTTCTGCTCACACAGTTGCAGACACGCTGTCAACAACAGCTCTAGTTGTTAGCCAGAAACAGTGAATGAAGTACAAAATTGACATATGCTAATAAAATATTACTCCAGGAAAAGTATAAAGTGCTCCTTTCCAAATTTACTTGAGTCAAAATATTACTTGATTTTTAACATACTTTGTTAATGTACTTAAAGGAGTAGTTCTTACAAAAATTTCATGTTGTTCAATCCCTTGAGACCTTCGTTCATCTTCAGAACACAAAGTAAGATATTTTAGATGCATAATAGATGATCATAGAAAGCAAAAATCCTGAGACGTTCAAAGTCCCAAAAAGGAACCAAAAACTTGAAATATGAAAACATATTTACAGCATATTGCCATTAGAATCAGCAGCGCAACACCAAGCATTATATTGTCCATAATAAACACAAACCAGGACCTGACAATAGAGAGAGGACATGGGTGAACAAAGCATTTTGGATTTTTTTTTTTTTGGGTGCACAAAAGTGTTTTTGGAGCTTCACATGATTACAGTTGATGACACATGGAATATTTTGACAATATTTGTGGTTCCTTTTCAGGACCTCTTGTCAGATTTCATCTAAAATATCATAATTTGTGTTCTGATAAGTGAAGTTTTATGAACTAATTTCAAGAGGATCACGCGCTATGATTGATTGCGGCTGATCCTGCATCACAATCAATGTTAAACCAATCAGGTGAATCTTATCCCTCAATAAATAGCCCAGTTTGTCATACTTCCAGCATCTTTGTTTGAAGAATCCCCCTATCCATCCCCATTTCCCCCCTTTGCTCCTTTAGCAAGGGGAGCTCTCTAGAACTTCCTGATCTCAGACCCATTCTAGGATATACAACCAGGCATAAGCCTTGGGCTCAAATATCTCTGAGCTCAAAGTGTGAACTCTTGAAATGAAGATTTCAGGGGTTTGGAATGACATGAGGGTGAGTAATTCATAACAGAATTGTAATTTTTGGGTGAACTAACCCTTTAAGTTTTACAAATACTAAAATAATATTTATATATTTTTCCACAAAAATTTGATGTCTTATTTTATTACCATTAACTTGTTTCATTTTAACATAATGTTCATTTATTTCATATAAACCTACACCCCATACAGATAACAATCCATAAATATGGACATGTCAACATTCAACCATTCCATGCAGAGGGCTTAAACGGCTTGACCTTTTACAGCAGATTTTGTTCACAAACAACTGACAGTCGTGACCTAAATATGAATTCCATTTGCAATGAAAAATCTTTAAATTCAACATTAATAGCTAACATTTAGTGCCATCAGTCTCAGGCACTCTCCTGTTTTTGACTTATAGTTGACTTGAAAACAGATGCAAATGGATCTTTTGAAATAACTTTGAACTGATTAAACAGGTTTACTGAAAAGATTTAGATTGTTCATGACTTTAACAAATTCTCCACATCAAAATACAATTTTTTACAACATTTTTGTACTGTATCATTTTTTTTCCAAAGCTCCACGATGTTTTGCGTGAATTATGGGAGTAACTTCTGTTAAACTGTGAAAAAAAAGACTTAAATGTTTTTAAAAACTGGCTACAATGAGTTGTCATTATTCTCCTCACAATTTATGCATTGAATATTAAAAGTCAACTTATTAGAATTATTTCCCAGAGATGGGTTGCAGCTGGAAGGGCATCCGCTGCGTAAAACATATGCTGGATAAGTTGGCGGTTCATTCCGCTGTGGCGACCCCAGATTAATAAAGGGACTAAGCCGAAATGAAAATGAATGAATGAATGAATTATTAGAATTAACAAATTACTTTTAGCAGACCATGAATAATCCCAAAAAACTGGAAACAAGTCTTCGCAGCAATATCACAGACACATACTGAATATAAGGGAATACAAAGAGAGAGAAAAAACAATCTGGAGGAACAAAACACAGGGAACTCAAAAGAGCTTTGGCTACAGATATGCTTGTGATACTACGATCACGTTAAAATACCAAGCGTAAAGTTATTTTCATGACAGGATAAAAAGCCAAACACACCTTTCACCGTTTTCACCATGGGTATGGATTATTTGTAGCACAACCTTATTATCTGAAGGGATTGCAAACAGGATTTTCGGTCCTTTTGAATGAAACCTCCACAAAATAGAAGTGAAAACCATAACTTAAAACACAGTAGTCAAACGTAAAAAGGTGGAAAGTGAAGTAAAAAGTGCAGTATTTTGTTTTGAATGTAAAGTGAAAGTAAAGGTTTTCTCTGATTATGTACAGATACTTAAAAAAAACACTTAAGTAGATCCCTATAGCTGTCCACTGTTATTAAATCTGTAAATGAAACCTTTTTTTTGTAGATTTCTGCAGAATTCAGAAGTCCATCATCAACTCAGTCTGCCCTTTGCATGTTTTTTTATTATATAATAAACTGGCAAATGATAATTTTTTATCTGCCAAAAGCAGTACAGTACTCTCAGCTCCCGTTTAACAAATTTGACTGCGTTTAAATCAATTATGCAGATTTCCCCTTAAAAAACATGGCAGAAAATGCGAAGAGGTGTGCAGGTTTGCATGGGCTTGGTCACATCAAACATGCTTAAATGGAGCCGCTGGTGTTATTTATTTTTTTTAAAGAGGTGAAGCACAGATGTCAGTTATCAATGACAAAATGTGAATCTGGATGTTTAATCATGTTGGTTTGCAGCATGGCTTCAGAAAGCAGTTTCTATCAAATAACATTTTACTACTTATATACGCTATATACACTCGCCGGCCACTTTATTAGGTACACCTTACTAGTACCAAGTTGGACCCTCTTTTGCCTTCAGAACTGCCTTAATATTTCGTGGCATAGATTCAACAAGGTACTGGAAATATTCCTCAGAGATTTTGGTCCATATTGACATGATAGCATCACACAGTTGCTGCTGATTTTTCGGCTGCACATCCATGATGCGAATCTCCCGTTCCACCACATCCCAAAGGTGCTCTATTGGATTGAGACCTTGTGACTGTGGAGGCCATTTGAGTAAAGTGAACTCCTTGTCATGTTCAAGAAACCAGTCTGAGATGATTCACACTTTATGACATTAGAGTGTTATCCTGCTGGAAGTAGCCATCAGAAGATGGGTACACTGTGGTCATTTAGGGATGGACATTGTCAGCAACAATACTCAGGTAGGCTGTGGCATTGACACAATGCTCAATTGGTTCCAAAGTGTACCAAGAAAATAACCCCCACACCATTACACCACCACCAGCAGCCTGAACCGTTGATACAAGGCAGGATGGATCCATGCTTTAATGTTGTAGATGCCAAATTCTGACCATACCATCCGAATGTTGCAGCAAAAATCAAGACTCATCAGACCAGGCAGTGCTTTCCAGTCTTCTTCTGTCCAATTTTGGTGAATCTGTGCGAATTGTAGCCCATCCGCCTCAAGGTTAGACGTTTTGTGCGTTCAGAGATGCTCCATACCTTGGTTGTAACAAGTGGTTATTTGAGTTACTGCCTTTCTATCAGCTAGAACCAGTCTGGCCATTCTCTTCTGCCCTCTGGCATCGACAAGGCATTTGTGCCCACAGAACTGCCGCTCACTGGATTCCTCTTTTTCGGACCAGTCTCTGTAAACCCTAGAGATGGTTGTGCGTGAAAATCCCAGTAGATCAGCAGTTTCTGAAATACTCAGACCAGCCCGTATGGCACCAACAACTATGCCATGTTCAAAGTCACTTAAATCACCTTTCTTCCTCATTCTGGTGCTCGGTTTGAACTGCAGCAGATCAGCTTGACCATGTCTACATGCCTAAATGCATTGAATTGCTGCCCTGTGATTAACTGATTAGAAATTTGTGTTAACGAGCAGTTGGACAGGTGTACCTAATATAGTGGCCGGTGAGTGTATAGTATAAGGGATATATCAATACTCACAATCCTTCAGCTTAGTCCCTAATTTATCAAGGGTCACCACAGTGGATTGAACTACCAATTACTCTGGCACATGTTTTATGGAGCAGATGCCCTTCCAGCCGTAATGTATCAATACTACTCAGTATACAGTACAGTACTGTGCAAAAGTTTTAGACCGCCATTATATTTGTTGTTTTAGATATGTTATAATGGCCACATACAGTTTGTATCTTATCATTATCTTTATATAGTATTTATCATTATCTTTATTATAATACAATCAGAAAATACAGGTATTTATTTATATGTTCATTCATTCATCTATCAGTTTATTTAAGACAGGTGGAAGAAAGACTTAGAAAAAGTTGGAAGAATGAGTGTTTGCATCTGCCTTTCTACCAGCAGTGCTGGAAATGATTTCAGAACTGACAGAATTGAATTGTTAATTCTTAAATGTACTGACTGGTTTTAAACCATTATGCCATTCCTTTTGAAAAGCAATCATTTGTAAGGGTTTTGTTTTACTTTCCATATTTTAATGATTGCAAACACACTGTTAATGCAGTGAAATCATATCTGTAGGTAAAATAAATAAATAAATAAAAGGTAATGAAACACAAACATGAAATGGCTTCGACAGAGTCCAGACCTGAATAGTTAGGGATCACATGGAGAGAAAAAGAAAGATATTACAGCCTACAGTAAATCTAAAGAAGTAAATCTAGTAAATAAGTGCTGAAAGATGTTTTGTACAAAATAAATCATTAAACCCAAGAAATCTTCAGGAGAGTCTGTTTAAAACAGTTCAAGATATGCTTGCCAAAGGAGGTCACATTAAATTATTTTTGCTTGAAGAAGTCATTTTGATGTGAAAATTTGTTTTCAGAGTGCGACACGGTGGCGCAGTGGGTAGCACAATCGCCTCACAGCAAGAAAGTCGCTGGTTCGAGTCTCGGCTGGGTCAGTTGGCATTTTTGTGTGGAGTTGTGTGCATGTTCTCCCCATGTTCACGTGGGTTTCTTCCAGGTGCTCCGGTTTCCCCCACAAGTCCAAAGACCTCCGGTATAGGTGAATTGGGTAAGCTAAATTGTCCGTAGTGTATGAGAGTGAATGTGTTTGTATAAATGCTTCCCAGTGATGGGTTGCAGCTGGAAGGGCATCCGCTGCGTTAAAACATATGCTGGATAAGTTGGCGGTTCATTCCGCTGTGGTGACCCCAGATTAATAAAGAGACTGAATGAATAAATTTGTTTTCATATTCGAAAATCTTGTTTGTTTCTAATGTTGTATACATTTAAAGTTTTAGGTCCCTAAACAAGACATTAAAACTTAAAAAAATAAATATGGATAATTGTTCTGTGCAAAAAAAACTTGCAAGTTCTGTGCAAGCTGGGGTGGCCTAAGACTTTTGCACAGAACTGTATATATTATTTATGTGTACTGAATGAATACAGTGAACATACCAAACTTCTGTGTGGTAAGCAAATCAAACTGTGAGATTTTCACCTAGGATGAGACAGTATTGTTTATACTGACATACTTTGATATTACAAATACGTTTGAAATATATTGATTGTATCGTATCTTTTATTTAATGCCATGTCAGCTTCATTGACTATCTCCATGGCAAAATGAATTCAGAATAACACAAACATTAGAAATATAAAGACAAAGAGTGAGCTGCTGTCAGATAAGGGCATGATCCAGGTTTTCAGCTTGAGACGTGCTTTATATTATTAAGCGTTTTAAATTCAATCATTCATAAATTCAACCTGCGCGTCTCACAATACTGTCAGTACGTTTTCTTTAATGCATTTCCCTCAGCACACAACTTACATCTTGTATTTGGTTGTATACCTGTCTGTAAGTGTTACAAATGCATGCAAGTCTTTTCCATTTTACATAAAAAAAAAATGATTCTGACAGCAAGCCTACTTTAACTTCACATAAACAAGAACTGGTGCGCTTGTGTGCATCAAATAGATGGAGCAGAAAAGAACAAAAGTGTGATAATTAATTCAAATATTTTTCGACATATTTTGGATCCAACCATTTCAGGTTTTTTCATAAATTGCTGTGTATATGCTGCAACATTGACAGACTTTTAAACGACAGTTTGTTTAGTAAACCACTGTTTATTAAAAAAATAATACCAACAAAAATCCTGGTTTGTTTTTTTTCCTTGTAGCACTTAAAGCAAACCGCAATGTGACTTCTAAACAACAGTATGTATTGAACTGTCATTTTTTTGTACTGTTACACAAATATATATAGTGCACTATATACAGCATATATACAGTGTACTGTAGAGTGCTGTGGGCTCTGTGAGCTTTTTCAGTGTGACCTTTCGGTCTGAATTGAATGTGAATAAAAATTTG
This sequence comes from Danio choprae, assembly GCA_903798125.1. Lineage (NCBI taxonomy): Eukaryota > Metazoa > Chordata > Actinopteri > Cypriniformes > Danionidae > Danio > Danio choprae. The sequence continues at coordinate 2,672,820 of CAIGQW010056824.1, forward strand.
ATCAAAAGTGACTGTGCTGCGAAATTATGGCAAGACGGGGCTCCAGACTAACATTTGAGAGCCACTAAATTTTGCAGATGGTGGCACTAACACCTGATTTGGTAGCATGGTACATGTAATATTAATATTATTTTAAATCAAGATTTGTCTCTGAGAAATGCACATTTGACAGCAGCTTGAGAGTTGAGAGTAGCGGAAGTGTGAGACTTACTTTATGTTTCTATGACATGTTATGACAAATAATAACCTCCATGCAAAAGCACAGTAATATGATTTATTAACATTATTATATATACATTTAATACATTAATAATATAACATAAGTTGATATTAACATCCCACATTTCTGCCAATGGCTCCTGTTAGTGTTACTACAGTAAAACCATGATAATTGCAGGTGATTTGTGAAATCAGGGTTCCAATGACCTGACATTTAATGAATAAAAAGTTGAATAGGCCACTGTTTTGCTTATATTCAGGGGTGTAACTCCGACTGGGGACAGGGGGGACATGTTTCTGCCACTTTTCAAAATCCCATTTGTATCCCCCTCATTTTTTATGATTCGCGCCATGGATGGACAGAGAGAGACTGCGTCTAATAACTTTGCATTCATGCTCTAAAAAAACTCTGTGAAAGTTCTAATGAGCAGGTATGAGCAAACTCCAAGCAGCAGCAGAAGGCTTTAATGTCAACATGGATTCAGTATATTAGCTCTGAATAATGATATTTTCTGTCAGATGAAATATGTCTACACTTGTAGATGTTCATCTAATGTTTAGGACTTTGAGCTGCACAGACAATTAGCACCAGGAATGTAATATTTTATTTTTATTTTACAATTAAAAAAGTAACGATCAACATTTTTATATAATTTCAATAGAATTTAATTTTGCTGATGCCTATCTGCAATTGATATTACAAAATTGTGATTCAGCACACAGAGTACGTACAGGTGTTTTTCTTTTACATTTTTATGTTAGTTTGAATTTAAATGTGTTTAATCAACTTATTTTTACCTGGATTTCAGCAAATTCCTTATTTAAATGCAGAAAATGTTAAGGATAAATTCCCCCAACTTCTCAAACCAAAGTTAAACCCTTGTATATATTAATAACATAAAATTTAAATAATATGCTAAAATAATAACATATATTAAAATAACTTCAATTGATACTATGAGAACAACAATGGATAATTTACCTCAGATTTTGAAAAGAAGAATCTGTAAGTGTGGCTGCAAAGTCCTTTCTTTCTCATATTTGATAGCTCAATAGTTGTTTTATAAATGTTACATTGGCCACACGGTGGCGCAGTGGATAGCACATTCGCCTCACAGCAAGAAGGTCGCTGGTTCGAGCCTCGGCTGGGTCAGTTGGCGTTTCTGTGTGTAGTTTGCATGTTCTCCCCGTGTTGGCGTGGGTTTCCTCCGGGTGCTCCGGTTTCCCCCACAAGTCCAAAGACATGCGCTATAGGCGAATTGGGTAAGATAAATTGTCCGTAGTGTGTGAATGGGTGTGTATGGATGTTTCCCAGAGATGGGTTGCAGCTGGAAGGGCATCCGCTGCGTAAAACATATGCTGGATAAGTTGGCGGTTCATTACGCTGTGGCGACCCCAGATTAATAAAGGGACTAAGCCGAAATGAAAATGAATGAATGAATGAATGAAATGTTACATTTAGCTTTCCTGGTGTCTACTTTTTAACACTTAATCTTTGAAGAGTTATTTTAAAGCCAAAGCCGTTAAAATGTATATTATCCTTGTAATGTTAGCTTTAATTACTATGTACAGTCTGCTGACTGCATTTGACTTAAGTGACTGCCAGTTGATGAACATAAAAGTATTAAAATGGACCTGAAAATGGTCTAAGCATAATAGGCATGCAAAAATATGGTATAGAAAAATGACATTTTGATCAATTAAATGGTAGCTAAAAATTTTAAGCGACAAAGAAAAAATGCCTGATATTCCATGACTTCTAAAGAAATAATGGGAAACATGTAGAATGAAAAGCCTTCAAACATGTTCATTGTTGGACTGTGTTTCAGCTGATTTCCACTTTTGTGGAGGATGTCAGTGCTGTTTCATTTGGCTTTAAGCTAGAAGAATTTGTGTTTTTTGAACTCAAACTCTTCTCACTGGATTTCACTGCATGTTTAGTGCTGATGTAATTGATTGGTGCAGTGAAACCCATTAGTCTGCTCATTGCTGTGTTTTCTTTTGTACCAAACCGATCGTTCATGTGGTGCAAACTAGTATTGTTATTTCGTTCCACTTTTGCTACGTTCGTTGATGTATCTCATTCGCAACAGAATGTCATCGCTTATCAGTAGGTAAAACGATTGCGGCACCAGCAGGACCTCTAACAAAACTTGGTAGCACTGGCAGCAATAAAGGTCACAAAATGTCTGGAGCCCTACAAGAAAACATTGATTTGCCATCATCCTACACAAAAAACAAACAAACAGCGTAAACAGTGTAATCTGACTTATAAACAAGTAACTCTTATTTGTCCATCTGAATCAGACAGACAAAACATTCACCATATGAACTCACTGAACCTGCCAGCTACTCACTCGCTGACCTCCAAAGCACCATTGGCAATGTATGATTTAAAAATTCAATATTTTAATATTTAAATTTTAAATGTTTAACAGCAGGAACCATCTGTATCAGTCCCATGCCAGTGTTTGACTGAATTACAGCAATGGTTTAATTTTCTAATGGTGTCTGTTGCATCACCACTTCAATAACTGGCCATTTGTGGCTAAGATCACTTTGAGAGCTTTTGTAATCATCTAATAGAAAAACCATGCTCTTAGAGGAGACAAAATATATTAATTAAAGGCCATGATAAAAGGCACCCGTGGTAGTCATAGATGTGTGAAGTGGAAGGTTAGGAATGAACGATGGATGGATGGATTGATGGATGGATGGATTGACTAATGGATGGATGGATGGATGGATAATGATGATGACAGACACAGGTGGAACAATAGACAACAATATAATCAATTGATAGAATGATAAATAAAATGACAGAATGATTGAATGGATGGATGGATGGATGGATGGATGATGGATGGATGGATGGATGGATGGATGGATAGGTATAGAATAGATAAAACAACAGACAAAGATAGAATCAAATGACAGAATGTTCAATAGAATGATGGAATGATGGATGGATGGAAAATGACAATGGTAGACACTGGTAGAAAAATAGACAGCAATATAATCAAATGATAAATAAAATGACAATGATTGGATGGATGGATGAATGGATTATGGATGGATGGATGGATAGAAAGGTATAGAATAGATAAAACAACAGACAAAGATAGAATCAAATGACAGACTGATAAATTGGATGGAAGGATGGATGGATGGAAGGACAGATAGATAGGTATAGAATAGATAAAACAACAGATAAAGATCATATCAAACAACAGAATGATAAAAAGAATGACAGAGTGATAAGTAGAACGACGGATGGATGGATGGATAGACGGATGGATAATGACAATGGGAAACACTGGTAGGACAATAGACAACAATATAATCAAATGACAGAATGATTGGATGGATGGATGGATGGATGGATGGATGAATGGATGGATGGATAGATAGGCGTAGAATAGATAAAAAACAGACAAAGATAGAATCAAATGACAGAATGATTAATAGGATGATAGAATGATGGATGGATGGATGGATAGATAATGACAATGGTAGACACTGCTAGGACAATAGACAACAATATAATCAAATGATAGAATGATAAATAAAATGACAGAAACTCCATTGGTCTAACTGCACTTGGAACCTTATTTCTGTGTACACACTCACATAATTACACAAATAATATCCCTTGAATTGGCATTTTGGTCAAATTTGGTTGTTTTTATCTGAAAGTACAGGATGAATCAATTACATGATTTATGTAAAGTAAAAAAATAAAAGAACCCAAATTGATATTGGAATTGGCCTGTTGCTTGTAAACAAATTGGCAATCGGAATGAGCACATCACTACTTACAGCCTTGATATACTGTATATAGCAATAGCAATTTGTACTGACAGCTCCCACTCTGAGAGAAAATGCGCACACACACATACACTCTTACCGAGTACAGTAACTGTGGCTCGTGCGGTCCGTACAGGCATGGTGAAAATGGAACAGGTATATTCTCCATCATCTGACAGCTGAACATCCCCGATGGTGATTATCAGCTCCGTGGCCGTGGACTTTACCAACTGGATACGGTTATCTCTCAGTGCTGAAAAAGACAGAACCGATAAGAGGAACACATACACTACATAGGTGGCGTACACTACAAGTTTTAGCATTTTATTTCCCTCCCCTGAAGTCCGCTGATAACACAAGTCAAAATATCTGGCAGCAAAACCATTGTGATTTAGATTTATGTGATTGCTTTCCACCATCTCTCTCTGTAACATTTACATTTCCTAGCTGTATCACAAGCAAAACGACGACAGCAACAACAAAACAGAAAATAAGCAGTCTTATCTGTACAAACCCCATCCGCACAATGTTCGAATGCCTCTGAGATCCAATTAAAACGTGTTTTTTCTTTAAGTACACCTCTTAGTTTGAAAGGTCAGATCAGATTTCAAAGCTTTTTTTTCATTCATTATTCAGCAATGTGACGTTTACAACATCATGCAGAGTGCGCAATATTGTCTGATCCGAATACTTTCCTTTTTGCTCGCATCTAGCAAGCCATGTGATGTTCACTATGTAGTGAACAGCGTAACGAGTCAGCAGTTTTGGATAGTATACTGTATGCATGAATGCATAAAACGCCTCTGTTCTCTTCCAGATCTGGTGAGTTCAGCAGCACAGTGAGATGACAGACACGAGTACAGGCAAACTTTCCAGTTCTCCGTGCTCTCTTTCTACTGACAGCTACTCTCAGCTGTTGTATGAGAAAGTCTCTTGGCATCGTGCTGATGCTGACATTATTACTATAGCAACCCTTGTAGATACACTCGATATTGACTACACGGATTCCACCCAGAGAAATGACAGTGCAGACGCTCAGGCTTCAGATTAGGTTTGTGTTCAACCAAGCCTTGGAATGTACATTTTGGAATCCATTATGTAAATGACATACATTCTGATTGGCTAACACTGTGGACGAGTATTGAACAAACAATGACATGTTAAAATGCTTTAAGATTGATGTCATACTTAAAAGGGGTTTAAATCACTTATTTTACATATTAAAAGGAAAAAAAACTAATTTCCTAATTTTCATTTTGAAATAGGATTAAAATATAAATAGTCTACATAAAAAACCTCTCTAAGCTTTAATGTCATCTATATGCTAATATAGATTTATATGCTATGTTCTCATAAAAGTTAACTTTTGAAAGATTTATATATTTAAATATACAGTCTCTCTCTTATGGTTTAGTCCGAATTTGAATTAAAATTTCAGAGAGTCTGATTAAAAAAAGAATCTTTTTTATTTATTAATCAGTGGCGGACTGATTCATCTTTTAATCAGAAAGCGGTTACTTTTATTCTCACAATTTATTCTCATTTTCCTCCGTCCCTTTATTTATCAGGGGTCGCCACAGAGCAATGAACCGCCAACTTATCCAGAATGTTTTACGCAGCAGATGCCCTTCCAGCTGCAACCCAGCACTGGGTAACACCCATACACTTTAATCTGGTTTCATCTTAAATAAAGAAAATGATTAATAGCTTTAATTTTCAATAACAACACTGTCATCTTCAAGAAACTGAACGAACATGTTGATGACTCATCATGCACTCCACAGATTTTTGTCCAATCAGTTGCTCTGAATGAGAAAGCCCCCCCCCCCCCCATCATTGTTGGTCTGACCAAACAGGCTGGCAATGATGGGGAAAACTCGTTTGAAGTTATTATTTTTGCTAATGGTGCAGAAATCACACACTTCACCTTTGAACAAAAGGAGAACTTGTGTCTAAAGCAGATTTACAGTAAATGTGTGCACGCGCGCTTCATGCTTTATCAGTAAGTGAAGGGCACTTAATTTGTCTTCATCAGCTGCTGTTCCTCTGTCCTCCATCCTGCTCTTTCATGCACACACTCCTCCTTTGTCATTCCTCACTTTATCTCTCTTCGCTCATCCACCCATCCATCGTCCCTCCACACTAATCTGTTCATCTCTTCACACTTGTGTGCTACTGTTCACCTTTAACTGAGCTCTCGTCTCTACACTGCTAAAAATCTGTATTTTGCTTTCCAAATATCTAAACATCCTTCAAACGAGGTAAATGTACTCGAGAAGCAAAATTGTGTGAGATAATGAGATTTGTTTTCAAAGAATTTATCTCGAATCGAGTTTATTTCTCACTGCTAATTGTTTTTTGTCCTGTTTTAAGCATAAACCACACTAAATTTAGATTGACTGCAATAGGGAAAGACAAATGGGCTTAATTGGAAACTCTTCCTATGTATATTAAGAACATTTATATCGCTTTAAGGCGCCACATTTGTGGCTGCATTTCTCTTCTCCCCTCTTTTAACGCTCCATCCATCCTTTTCATTCAATAGACTGTTTTCTATTTCTGCTTCTTCACGGTGCTCTCTTGTCGCCTTCTTTTGTTTTCCTCTTTAATCAGGTCACCCCTCCGTTCCCTCTCTCTCCATCACCACGTTTTCTGTTATCACGGAGCCACCTGTTTGTTTTTAGGGTGATATTAATGTTTTAGGAAGGTGTCTCGCGCTTTCTTTCTTGTGTTCGGTGTTGAGGGACTAAGAGCTCTGTGAAAATCTCTAAGGAAGGGTCCGACGAAAATCAATTTCCTGTTCGGAGCGAAATGGCAAGTAATTGCAATCACAGACCACAGACTTAAAAGCGATTGAGTAAAAGAGAGGTCATAAAATGTCCATTTGCTAAAGTCAATGTGAATCGGCGTTTACAACCCGCTTTATCTGTAATTTGACACCTATTTTTTATGTGCGTGTGCGGCAAACTAGATAGTCTACTAAAAATATATAAATAAATGTACTTAAATGCTTATTGGATTTTGAAGAAGAGAGATTAGTAAACAGGATTCAGCGTGACCAAATGAGAGTTTGCTACTCAATAAATAAATGGCTTTCCTTTTCACACAACTGCTTCAGAAGAGAGTCTAAAACATGTAGACCTCTCATATTTTTGGAGCCATAGGCAGCTTTAGCTCTCATTCACTTGTATGGACAAATTGAAACAAATTGGTGTTTCAGGTAGAGACCAAACTAAATATAGTACATGTAAACAGTATACATACTATAAAGAAGTCTTAAAATTATTTGTGATCAAAGCTATATCCTCTATAAGGAGCTGATTCCCTCAGGCAGGAGTAATTATTTATATTAATTTATTAGTAATTATTAAATTTGTTTTGCTGTTTGTTCAAACTACTTATTTAAAATGAGTTGAAACAACAACTCTTAAGTTTTTTGGGGAGACAATTGTTTTATGTTCAATCCACTTAAATTTGTAAAACTATTACGTTAACTTAATCTATTTGTGTTAAGACAACATGAAGGAAATAGGCATAAATTGTCATTAATTCCATTTTCAATTCTATTATTAAATATTATTTCTTTGTGGGGAGGGTGTGGGTGTTTTGTGGAATGTATTTTCCCCTTGCTTATATATTATTAATAGCTGTTTTGTTACTAAACTGTAATGTCAATCTGCTCTCTTTATTGCCCAAGAATTATGTCTCCTTAGGGAGACAAATAAAGATAAAGAAAAAGAAAAAGATATGGCATTTGAGCCAAACATTACAGTAGTAAACAATAGTGTTTTCAATTCATATGAGCCTAAAAACCGCATAACTCAATGCACATACATTGAAAGAATCCTTATGGAGTTGCATTACATGCGGCTTTGCTAATTAAAAAGAGGATCTTATCGTGTCACAGTGATGATGCTGTGCTTTCTAACGTCTTTAGAGGACAGCCTGAAGTTCAATCAATTGAAACTGGATCTCAGGTAGGTGGCTATAATGGTTAGGGACTACGGGTAAAGACCAATCAGGGACTGTTTTACACTTTGGAACTGATTGATTGCTCAGACTCCCAGCCATATAATTTACCATAGAATAGAAGCGCACAACTGGAAGATCAATGTTCATCCACCAGGATCTTTTTACTTCTTACATTCTTGTATTTGAGTGAATATCTTCATACATCCAGGATTTTTCGGTCACACTTTATCTTAAGGTACAATTCTGGCTATTAACAAACCATTAGCTATGACTTTTAGCTAAATAAATTCCTAATTTGCTGCTTATTCATATTTAACAAGCTATTAGTTAGCTTTACGTATTGGGTAGGATTGAGGAGGTAGAATAAGATCGTAATATGTGTTTTGTAAATACTAATAAACAGCTAATATCTTAATAATAGGCAGGTCATAAGCCATTATAGTTAATAGTGAGAATTGGTACATAAACTAAAGTGTTACCAATTTTTGGTCTTTACCACACACACACTATAATTTGATTAGGGGAACCAGCCATCATACTGAGTGGGTCATTGCCAGCCTTGTCCTTATGTAACCTCACTGATTTTATAAGAACACGAGGGTCCGTAGATTACAGTAGATTTTAAAATAGGTGACACCCACCTCTTTTCTCTCCAAAGTACAGGGTCTGCTGGGCTGTGTTGGACCACTGGAGGGAGGAGTTATCGTTTTCCTTTACGCCGCAGGTCAGGGTTACCACCCCGCCCACTGCCACCGTCTCATCTTGGGTCACCGGCTGAAAGGGGTCATCATCTGGGCAACAGGACAGAGATAAATGAGCAGATATTAGAGTAAAAAAATACAAGATGACATCATGAAATGAGATATAGTTAGAGACAGGGGGAGAAGGAGACAGGGAGAAAATGAGAGCGAGACTTAGGTGAAAATTAGATGCTTCGTCCCCATCATCATGATCTTTGAGAGCAGTGCTGTGTATTTCTTGATGAGAAAAAAAAATGAAAATAGCATCATTATCATTGCCTCCACCTCACACTGCAGGAGTCGCCAGAAAAGAAAATCAAAGACCTCAATTTGCAAGAAAAGATAGAGGAATGAAATTGAACAGGTATGATGACTATTAAAACATATGACATATGCTGATGTTTACAAGAACGTAAACTGAAACAGCACATTTTAAACAGATGATATGAAATTAGTGTTTACAAAAGCTCATATCCAACATTTATTCATATGGAGGGGTCTATAAACAAACAAAAAAGTGTAACATTTTGACATGTAGGTAGCCTACATCATGTATGATAAAGACATGACTGAAACAAATCATGTGACTTATGCTATGACCTTAAATAAATACATTTTTTTATATAAATCCCCCCAAAAATCTAACTTGTATGTAAATTGTGGTGCTCACCTGATAAAAAAACAAGACTTAGCATAGCAACACTTTGGAAACCAGTCAGAACACCCTAGTAGCTGCCTGACAATAGGCTGAGCATGACCCTGAACCCCATTAGCAACCATATAGCAACACCCTGATGATTGGCCCAAAATATACTCTAGCAATATCCTAACAACTATTCACAACAACCTAGCAATTGCAGAGTAATAGCCCAGAAACCATCCAGAACACCATACTAGCACCATACTAGCACTAAACACCCTGGCAATGATTAAATTCACTCTAGAAACTGTACAGGAATGACCACTGCAACCCCCTACAGCAACTAAGCAATTGCACCACAACACAATGAGAATGACCTAGAATGCCCTAGCAACTGCACAGCACCACTCTGACAACAAACCAGAAAATACTAGCAACTGCACAGCAACACCCTGACAACCACTCATATAACAACCAAGCAACTGGATACTATCCTGGAACTCATCCAGAACACCCTAGTAGCTGCACTGCACAGTACCAAATGGCACCCAGACTACATTAGCAACTGCATAGCAACACTATGATGACAACCATTCAGAATACCCTAGCAACGACACACCAACCCCCTTGGCAATCACCAAGCATGGCCATTCTAGAATTATGACATTAGGATGAGATTTGTGAAAGCAAATACTATTTACTTTTTTAAACCATCATCAAGTTTTGTGGTTTTATATAGGTTGTGCAGTGTTAGTGGAGATTAGGGTTTGAGGCAAACCCATGTAAAGCCCTTCAGGCATCTAACAGATGACAACTTAACTCATTATATTGGAAATGTGTCTGTGTGTGTGTGTGTGTGTGTGTGTGTGTGTGTGTGTGTGTGTGTGTGTCTGAGTGTGTGTGTGTGTGTGTGTGTGTGTGTGTGTGTGTGTGTGTGTGTGTGTGTGTGTGTGTGTGTGTGTGTGTGTGTGTGTGTGTGTATGTGTGTGTGTGTGTGTGTGTGTGTGTGTGTGTGTGTGCATAAAGGCCAGATGTAATGCCAGTGTGAGTCTAGCTGTATGATAATTCAGCCCTGGGCGGCCCATGCTCCACTTTACCCAATAATTACCACTTAGGTTATAATCGATGACCTTTTTAATGCTGACCGGTGCTGGATGAACTCTGGGCGAAGTGCTGTCTGAATGTTAGGCTAATGGCAGCTTGAATGGAGCGCTAATGCTTAGTGAATGCTGGGCAAATGCTGGCTTGACGCTGGCCAAGCTCTGGACTGGAAGAGATTAAAGGCGAGCAGAACTTGGCTGATTGTTGGGCGTATGCTGGATGAATGGAGGGACAAATATTGCTAATTGCAAGGCTAACATTGGCTGAAGACTGGGTTAATCTTGGCCTGATGCTGATAACACACTGGCCTAATGATACTCGCTTTTGTCGATCTTGATCTTGGATTGATTCAGGCTAAACGCTGGCTTAATTCTAGCCTGATGTTTTGCTAGCGTTGGGATTAACCTACTCAATTGCAGGCCAAATGGCGGCTTTCTGCGGGCAAATATGTGGGACAAACGCAGGTGTGCCGGGCAAGTGTGAAGCGGGGCTGAACTCAGCCTGATTAGCCTAAAAGGCTTTAACGAGACGCTGCTTTTAAAAATAGAGCCGGGGCAGAAGGAATGAGAAAAGACTAAGTCTCAGCATCTACATTGCAGAACATCTGGCTATGTATGTGCGTTGATGTTAAAACCTCCGGCGCTCTCAAAACCAACACAGTGCTAGAATTAGAGTCAGATCTTCAACCCAATGAACCTATGCCAAAAGATAATAGGCTAAAATTAGCCTTTAGCTTTAGCACACATGGTGCAGGCTACTTATCGGCAACCAATTAGAGCGGTGTTAGCAGTTAATATGCGATTAGTGGGTCACATACGCGCTCTCTCTCTGCAGTGGACAACTGCTGCAGGGGGCACTTACTGAGACTCTCAAAATGGCATCTGATCCATTTAACTGGTTATGTCAGGACACTGACTCGACTCTAATCACTGAGTGGATGGAGTGAAGAGGAGATTGAGGGAGAGAGAATATGGGTGAATTCAATTTCATAGTGAACACCACTGTGTCCTGCTCACTCCAAAGGGCAGAGCACTTAAAGTGAGTACTCGGAGGGGTGCAGGGCGTTACCATCTCATTTGTGCATGGAACACTCTACACAAATGTCACTGCTATTTTATGTTGAACCATGACGTTACCTTAATAATGTACACAGTCCAATTTAAAACCTGAAAACCAAAAATCCCATAATTTCCTTATTTCCCCACCAGCACATTGCTCCAAACCTGTACCGAACACAAATACAGATACAACTGTCTATACAAAAAATACATTGTGATATTGCTTTAAAATATTAATTGTGCGTTCTGATGTCAGAGTGAATTTAAATAGCCTTATTAATTTAGTTGTTAAAAATGTACAAATTGTTCTTAATTTGTTTGATGAACATTTTTTGGGTCACCACCAAGTGACTGTTAGCCACTAAACTGACAAAACATAAAATACTTACGTTTTCTTGTGAGATCAGGCTGGTATTAATCAAATTTAAACACTTGGAGTGTTTGGATCTGTACACACTATCTGTAGTGTTTACAGTACATGTATCTCTGGAAATGAACCATTTAGCTCCTTATAAATAGGCATACCAAAGAATTGAATTGTAAACTGAATTTTAAACCCCACTATAGTGGATTAGTCTGTAAATACATCACTTCACTGTAAAAATCTTCATTAACATTTACATTAAGAAACTGCAGCTGTGGATGCCAGAATTTTACAGTTTAAAAATACATAAATACCTTAAGATTCATATTTAAACTACCATCTTTCATTTTTTGTACCTTTGTTACAGATACCCCACCAAAGGCAGATGGTGATAAGACAGTCAAATGATGAGCCAATGCTCATCACAAACAGCTTAACCACAAACAGAGAAGCATACTAATATATACTGTAGAAGGAGCTAGGTGTCATTCACACAACTACTAAACACCATCACGATGACAACACACATGACCCTAGAAGAAATGCAACAAACATTATTTAGCACTATCAAATGTACTGTAACAATGTACAGTACATTTAGGATGGGAAAAAAACTAAAGAGAAAAAAAGTGATGTGTCATACAGGGAATTCTGGGACAATTTACTGTTATTCACGATATACAGGACGGATTTTTACTGTAGCATTTTTGCAATATTTTTTTTTTGCTGTTAAAAATCACAGGCATTTTATTTTTGTTAGTAGTTAATAAAACAGAAAAAAATCAACCAAATAAAAGACAAAATTATTTTATTAGATTATTTTATAATAGTTAATGATCAGTCTCCTTTAGCTTGTGTATCAGGGGTGTTTTTTTAGTTTATTTACATATTCAAACTGCATTATGAGACTTTAATCTCTGCTTCGACAACTGTTCATGGTGAAAAATGTAACAAAGTCATCTTATTGACGTTTTAGTTGTTCGAAAGTTTTACTCTTTCGAAAGAAACGCAATGTATAAGAAATAAAATATTGACTCAATGACCGACCAGGACAATATATTGTTTCAAACGGCTACAAATGTCAATAAAAGTTACTTTGCCAAACTTTTCAACATCAAAATATGTTGGACCAGAGATCAGAGGCCCCATAATGCAATTCAAAAGTGTAAATAAGCAGAAAACATCGGTGAACCACAAACTACAGAAGCTCCTAATTAACGGATATTTTTTACAGTGAACAAAAGACATGAAAAGTGCTTTCCTCTTTCCTCTGAGGAGCTGATAAGCAGATATTTATGTAACTGTGCATGATCGTACGGTTAGTTAGAATTTATTATTCACATTTAGCATTGTTCTTCCTGCCATCTGAGGCTCAGCGACCCATTTTTGGGTCACGACCCAGCAGACTAGAAGCACTGCCTTTGCGTACACACACACACGCGC
>CAIGQW010056824.1:2686263-2698357 GCA_903798125.1 Danio choprae
GAAAAAGCACAGCCTATATTTAAAGCAGCATCGTTTACACCCTCCTCACATAGACGAGAGAGCAGAGAGAGAGGACGGCTGCTGAAAAGAGACAAAAGCGAAAGATAACAGATAAACAGATGAATACGGAGAAAGACTGACCAAGAAAAGCCAAAAGGAAAGACAGAAGAGAGAAATAAACGAGGGAGGGAGAAGATGAGTGTTTGTATGTGAGAGATAACGCAGGTTGAAGTGTAATAAATACTGTCCAAAAACAGACAGTGAAAAATAACCCCTTCGTCTCTCCGTTTCCCTCTTCTCTCTCTCCATCTGCGCTTTCACTTCTTCTCTCCTTCTCTCCATCTGTTTCTCTCCGTCTCTCCATATTTTCCCTGTGGTATTGTATCACCTCTTTGCCCTCTCCCTCCGTCTCTCTGCCTCTGTTTCCTCCGCTGCATATGTAGATGTCTACTTTTCAGCCTGATTAACGTTTGATTGGCACTAAACACCCTGTTGGTTCCTCTCTGGTGTCCAGCTGTTTGTGTGTGTGTTTGTGCGCAACAGCTGCACTAAATGAAGTCCTTGTTGCCTTATTGATCGGTTAGACTGCGTACATTTAAAAGATTTTATGAAGATATGGTTTGATATTATAAATGCTGGAACATATCTGCTTAATCACAGGCTGGCAGCATATGAGATGGAGCAAATATTGGTTTTTGGAGCTTAATGGAGATTGTCTGAAAAAACTCACTCGCTCCGATAAAGATTTATGGACTCAGCCAAACACTATACCTCTCTCTCTCACTCTCTCTCTCTCTCACTCTCTCTCTCTCTCTCTCTCTCTCTCTCCAATGTCCAGCAGATCATTAATTTGCTGCATTTTACACTGCAAAATCATCTGCATTTAAGAAAATCTGCATTCAAAATATATTCTTTGATTATCCTATATTTGTGTCACACCCTCTGCTCGCTCTCTTAGTCCCAGTCACCGCACTCAGTCACCATCCACCACACACCACACTCGTGAACCCTCACCAGACTACTAATCATGATCCATTCGCCTGCATGGTGCACTCACTCAGGGCAAACCTTGCCTTCCGCCCCTCTGGGTGCCGGTGCTAACCCCATTTCCATCACGAGCACGCCCCTCTTTCGACCGATGGGGAAGCATCACACCTCAGTTCCACCTGCCCTGTTCGCCCGCCTCGTCCAATATTGAGTAACATTTCACTTACTCCTACCGTTTCTCACATACCCCATATTAAAGCCCAACTGATCGTTGAATCTCGTACTCTACCACTTCATGTACTGGTGGATTCTGGAGCGGCTGGTAATTTTATCTCATCGCATTACATCACCAAACATTGTATATCCACAATAAGTAACGGAACCCACTACCAAATAACTACAATCCAAAACTCACCATTGGGCGATGGCAAGATATCTCGGCGGACCAAAGAAGTCACACTCCTATCCTCTCTCAATCATCAGGAGAAGCTGATATTAATGGTCTTTCCTCAAGTGAATGAGGACGTTATCCTAGGCAGACCATGGCTCGCGCAACACCAACCCAACATTAATTGGGGCACAGGAAAAATCCTCGGATGGAGCACTGCATGCAAGGATCACGGCTATACATCTCCTCTTACTGATCATAAACCGCACCAGGATTCCCTCTCCGTCCATGCTACCACAGTTGAAAACTCTCCCCACTCCTCCTCCGTTACCATCCCGGCCATCTACACCCCCTTTGCCGATGTCTTCAACAAGAAACGAGCCACTCAATTACCCCCACATTGGTCGTGGGATTGTAGTGTCGACCTGCTGCCAGACGCCAAATACCGCATGGAAGGATCTACCCTCTTTCCCGTCCTGAGCACGAGGCGATGGAGAAGTACCTCGAAGAAGCTCTCCATTAGGGGTTCATCAGACCATCCACATCGCCGGCAGCTTCTAGTTCCTTTTTTGTTACCAAGAAGGATGAAGAATTACAACCGTGCATAGACTATTGTGTGCTCAACGACGCCACAGTCAAGTTCGCATACCCACTACCACTGGTACCAGCAGCCCTGGAGGAACTCTGAGAAGCATGGGTTTTTAGTAAGCTTGACCTCCAAAGAGCCTATAATCTGATTCTGAGAAGGGGACAAATGGAAGACCGCCTTCATCACCCCGACTGGCCACTACGAATATCAGGTGATGCCCTATGGCCTAGCCAACAGTCCGTCCATCTTCCAGAATTTCATGAACAAAATCTTCTGAGACTTTCTTCACCGCTACACCATTGTCTACATAGATGATATTCTGATCTACTCCCGGAATATGACAGAACACCATTCAAACGTCCAACGAGTCCTCCAACGCCTACGACAGCACCAACTGTTCCTTAAAGCAGAAAAGTGTGAATTCCACAAAACCACCATCTTCTTTCTCGGATACGTAATATCCGCTGAGGGGGTCAGCATGGAAGCCGGCAAGGTTGACGCCATGTCCAAATGAGAAGATCCCAAGACGGTGAAGGAACTACAACGATTCCTTGGGTCACCAAAACACCTGAAACCAGTATCTACCATGGGCTGAGTATGCTCAGAACTCCCTTCGCCAAACCTCCACTGGACTAACCCCTTTTCAATGTGTCCTAGGTTATCAGCCATCCCTGTTCCCAAGGACCGGCGAAACCTCTGAAGTACCCACGGTAGATCACTGGTTCCAGGAAAGTGGGAAGGTGTGGAACTCAGCACATATCCATCTACGGCAGGCAGTACGGAGGTATACTGACGCCGCCAATTGCCACAGGTTACCTAACCCCACTTACCATCCAGGAGATAAGGTATGGCTCTTTACTAGGGTAATCCGCCTCCATCTGCCCTGCCGTAAGCTGAGTCCCCACTACATAGGACCATTCACTATCGACTCTCAAATTAACCCAGTCACTTACCGTCTCAATTTGCCTCCATGTTATCGGATCTCCCCCACATTTCACGTATCATTACTTAAGCCTCACTCTGACACAGTTTTCCCTCCATCCACAGAACCGGAACCACCTCCCCCTCCAGAACAACCTGAAATCCTCGGCGACAACATATATCGAGTCCAGGAAGTGCTCGACTCCCGTCGGTGGAACGGCCAGCTCCAGTACCTGATAGACTGGGAAGAATTCGGTCCCGAGGAGAGATCGTGGACATCCCATAATGACATCTTGGATCCGACTCTCCTCAGGGAATTCCACCACCGACATCCGGACCGTCCAGCTCCCCGAGGTCGAGGCCGTCCCCGCCACCAATCTAGGGTGCCTGGAGTAACCTGTGGAGGGGGGGGGGGTGTCACGCCCTCTGCTCGATCTCTCAGTCGCAGTCACAATCCACCACATACTACAACTGTGAACCTTCACTAGACTACTAATCACCCACACCTGCACCTGCAATCACCCACTCACTATATATACACTCACCTCTGTCATTCACTCACCGGTTGGAATCAAAGTCGGATGGTCCTCCTTCATGATCCTTCTACTTGCTGTTACGATTTCTCCTGTGCTCCTCCGTGGATGTGTGAGATAGCTTTCCCTCCGCCACACCACTGACCTGTTTCACCTCTCTGCTGTGGTTGCATCGCAGTAAATAAAACCCTTGAAGTAATTCCTGTTTTGTCTCCTTTGGGTGGCCGTGACAATTTGATTATCTTATATCTTATAACTTAAATACACTGAAATTAATTTGTTGGATTTACTAAATTTAAAATGGTTGCGAACAATTTATATGGGCTAAATTTAAACAAACAAATGAAGTTGAACATTACTAAATTACTAAACTAAAATAATTTCTTTGTTTTAATGCAGCCCATAAACAAGTGGGCGTGGCCAACAACCGCCATTTTGTCCGAGCATCATCATGCCGACCAGGGGTAACCAAAAAAGGGCAAAGAGGCGGAGCATGAGCAGAGCTACAAATACCTGCTAGCATTTTGCTTAGACGGTATTTTCTTTGGGAGAAACGCTTAATACTTCATTAGCTGCAACTTGTTTGTGTTCTGACCACATGAGCTTGGTTGTGTACTATATCAGTGTTTAGTGTTTTAGTGTTTAGTCTTTTAAAAACACTGTTGTAATACACTGAGCCACTAAGCATTGTTCTTATGACGTTTTTCTACAGGAGGAAAACGCGAATTACTTCCAAATACTTCAAATATAGTCTGTGTTAGTAAATGTAAGGCTATTTATAAAATCCAGGCATAACAGTGTATGGCAACGTTTCAGATGACTGTTCTATAACCTACAGCTAATCAATCTGTCAGATTCTGGAGTGCCTTACAGTTCTAAAGAAAATTATAAATGATAAGTTATCTTAAATAAAACAAATACATGTATAGATATGATATATAAGTAAATAAGAGTTTCATTCACCTGGGAAATGGAGGCCACTTGAATAGTTTGTGAGCACAATTAAGTGCACAGCATGCCATATTACCTGACAATTGTAGAAAATAATTCAAAATGGCAATTGACTGTGTAAAGCCAACAAAACAAAAGTATAATGTATATGCCGAATTCAGCAGCTAATCAGCTGGAATCAGCTGAGTAGACGTGATGGCGATCAGCGAGACCTAGCTGTCACTCAAGTGGCCATGCCTTTAATTATGCAGCCTTGAGAAACGGATGAGTTATAAAAATCATCCCCCCCCCCTCACAGTTGTCTATATACACCAAAATGTGTTTTTTTGTACCAGGCTGTAAACACCTTTTTTTCTGCTGTAATGTTGGCCGTTTTAAAATTGGGGTCAATAGAAATCTGCTCTATTATGGAGCCAGGACTAGCGGAATTTCTATGAATTGCAGTTTCATTTACTTCTGTATTAGCTTCACGAGCTGCTTGTTTACAACCAATTGCTTTAAAACATTTAGTAAATCCAATGAATCTTTCATTTTTTGTGTTTAATATACAAATATATTTTCTTTTATGGAGGTATCAATATGTTTACTGAATAAAAAAAGTTGTTTAAATCATCCTCTTTTGTACATTTTACTTGTACAAAAAATATTAGTTACTTTAAGAAATGCATCTGATATTTATTCATCTTTGTGAATGCTAATTAATAAGAATACTATTGTTAGTTCTTAGTTCTCAGCTCAATTAAATTACATGAACATTTGATTTTTAATATTGTATTTAGTAAATGCTGAAATTAACATTACCAGATTAATAAAGGCTTTATAATTATTTGTCTTTGTAGGTTTATGATAACTAATATAGATAATTATATTGAAGTACCAAATTTTAATAAAAGGTATGATTATAACTTATTCCACAGTTTTGTTTATAAGTGTTTTTTAAAGAAATTAAGCAATGTATTCAGCAAATTGCTCAAAAGTAATGTTAAAGACATTTATTGCTTCAAAAGGGTTCTGTTTCAAATACATTACACAAGTGTTATGCTCATTTTTTTTTTATATATTAACATATTAAAATAAAAGTAAAAATCCTGAAAATTCAGCTTTGCCAACACAGGGATACATTACATTTTCCAATATATTACAATAAAAATCTGATTTTCACTAATGTTGTTTTCACAATTCCTAAGAGCCTTTAAGTTTAAATACAAAAAAATTAAATAAAAATCACATACACTACACATTGAATGGTTCCCATACTCAAGTAAACACTTGTTTTAAGCTGAATGCTGTTCTATGTCTATTTCAAAAACACCAAATAGGTGTTTTACTAAGTTCTAAAAAAATAAATATAAGCATAAGTCAAGGGTTGGTGGTTTTGCCCAGTAAAAATGTTTTTAAAACATGGCAAATTTAATCACATAGTTTTAAAATCAATAAAATCAATCAATAATTTCACTGTAAATAATAAATTATAACAGATAACCATGATTTCCTAAACATAACTATACTTTGCAGATTAATAAACTACACTGTAAAAAGTGGTTAGTTACTTCAAACTTAAAGATTAAGTAAACTCATTGCTTTATAAGCGACAAGCTGACTTTACTTTAAAAAGTGAGTAAACCCATTGTCACTTGGAACTGTTAGGTTGACGTAACTTCATTTCTTTAACCTATGCACATAGTTCATTTACCTATTAATTTTGAGGCAATAGTTTTACTCACTTTTGAAACTAGTGACATTAACTTATTGCTTTAAAACACTTTTTTAAGTAGTCAACTAACCGCTTTTTTAATTAACATAAGAGGCTTTAAAGACAAAAAAAACAAAAATAAAATCATATATATCTATTTTTAACATTGACAATAAATGAATACATTAAAATGATTTCGTGGCTCAATCAATCATCCTGAAAATTCACTTTTGCCAACACAGGAGCAAATTACATGCAATATATAACAATAGAAATCAGATTCAATTGCTGTTGTCACTGTATTTTTGATCAAATAAATTTAGCCTTAATGAACATAAGAGATTTTAAATACAAAAAAAATTACAATTAAAAATCCCATACACTAAACATTCGAACAGTTCAAATACTCAAGTAAATGCTTGTTTTATGCTGTATGCTATACATTAGTAGGTCATTCAGAGGGTTTGTCGACATGACCCTTCTCAACCCCCCACTCGATGCCAGCTGTTACTCTATTACTGCCCCACCCCAACACACACAGAAACACTCACACACTCCTACTCCTCTGCCCCATAACTGCCCCCCTGGATGTTTACGCTCTTATCCTTATGCCATTCGTCCTCTTTTTTCATCCTTTTTTCTTCCATTTCTGAGTAACTTTAAAAAGAATTCCACATCAGTAAATAATTAATGTAATTTCCATGTCAAAATAAACACATTTCACATTAATATTTAATATCAATGATCCTGGAACAAATTTGCTATACACCTTAATGATTATTATACTGAACACACACAAACTGTCGCTTGCTTGATTGAATTACACATGTTGATATCAAAAGTGCCCATTAAGATACTGGAAAATCTCCTGGAAAGCACAATCTGATATGAATATTTACATTACATTAGCATTAGAGAACAAACAAATCATCCACTGTACTGGAGACAAAGACTTCATTAAACCACTGTAAAGCCAACATTGTTTTTTGAAAGACTTATTTATTGTCTTTCCCGCTTTTTTTCCGAGTTGATGTCGGTTGTGCTGCCCTCCTCTCTCTGCCTGTCAAACATTGTTAGTTCACTGTCTCGCCCCCCAGAGAGAGACACTGCGCAGGGGGCAAGAAGGGACAAAATGACCCCAGACGGAAAGAGAGAAAAAGAATGGCTACGTCTTAAAACTCAATGAGCTGCTTATTAAGACAAGTGTTCTCAAAAACATTGGCTAGATAGGCAGCTTGATTTGTTCACTTTGAAAAATCGAATGTGCATGTGATGCCATAAAATGCTGTCTAGAAAGGGAGCCTATTATAGTTAAACACAAACATTATGCCCAAAAGTACTTAAATACTTTTTACTTATAAAAGAAGTGTAGGATTTTTGTTTGTTTGTTTGTTTTAATAAAGAAAACTTCCTATCATGTATTAGAATATAATAAATTATAAGTCAAGGGTTGGTGGTTTTGCCAAGTAACAAAAATTGGAAAACATGCACTCTAAGAAATGCTGGGTTATTAAAACCAAATTGGGTAAAATATGGACTAACCCAAACATTGGGTTAAATTTGGTCCTATTATTTAATTTATAAACTAACCCAGCAGTTGGGTTAGTCCTTATTACACCCAGAATTGGGTTAAAATAACTGGGGATTTTTTAGAGTGTGTAAATTTAATCACATAATTTTTTTAAAATCAATAACATCAGCAAAACCTTACTGTGAATAATAAATTATAACAGATAACCATTGTTTTCTAAACATAACTATTCTTTGCAGATGATTTAACTAGCGATTAGTTGTTTTACTTTAAAAATTAAGCAAACTCATTGCCTTATAAGCGATAAGTTGAATTTACTTTAAAAAAGTGAGTAAACCCATTGTAACTTGGAAATGTTAAGTTTAAAAAAAATCTAATTACTTAATTTTGAGGCAATTGTTTTACTAATTTTAAAGTGAAATTAACTAACTGCTTTAAAACAATAAGTTTACTCACTTTTTAAGTAATCGTTTTTTTTGTTGTATGCTGGTATTTTGAATGTCTAAAATCATAACACCAAAAACACTTGTCAAGGTGGCTTGCTCACTACACCAACATTAAACAGTCAGTTGTGTATAGTATATGATGCCCTAAAAATGCTGTCTTTTTCCCTAAAATGTTTTTTTTGAATGCATCTGTGACACCCAAACGTTCTTAATGCAAAACATGTCCAATCATGCTGCCTGGTTCAGCAGCTCAGAAGGTATGAATATATGTTTGAATGTTCAAATATTACAACAAGGCCCAAAAACGCTGTCTACATTCAAATAGGCAAATAATGCCCACAAAATCTAAGCTAAATTGTCCGTAGTGTATGAGTGTGAATGGGTGTGTATGGGTGTTTCCCAGTGATGGGTTGCAGCTGGAAGGGCATCCGCTGTGTAAAACATATGCTGGATAAGTTGGCGGTTAATTCCGCTGTGGCGACCCCAGATTAATAAAGGGACTAAGCCGAAATGAAAATGAATGAATGAATGAATGCCCACAAAATCTGTATATGTAATTTAGTAGGCTGACTTTAAATGGCCAAGCAAGGCAAAAAGGCGACATTCTAGGTTTGTTATAAGCATTTGAATTTGACTATGGCCAGGTGCAGTCCACAATCAAACATGTATTCATGTCTTCAAATCACCCTGTATGGTTAGTTAGGATAGGGAAATATCTGGCTGAGATAAAACTATTTAAAAATCTGGAACTTGAGTGTTAAAAAAAATCGAAATACTAAGAAAATTGCTTTTTAAGTTGTTCTTACCGATAAGTTCTTTCAAAGAACTTTTAATTACCTAAGAAGTAAGTTCCTTTGAAATGTACAAAATGTCTTCATGGAAGATGATCTTTACTTTCTAATGATTTTTGGCATAAAAATCTATAATTCTGACTCATACAATGTATTTTTGTCTCTTCCCAAAAATATACCTGTGTAACATAATACTAGTTTGTGGTCCAAAGCCACACATATGCTTTACATGTATATGATGTCCAAAATAGTTGAACATTTGATTATTCATTCATTAAGTACATGGCTCAACAGGTCCATTTTTAAATGTTTCAATGCCCAAAGCCTAAAACTGCTGTCTACATTCAAACCTGTCCATGATGCTCAAAACTGCTGTCAAGGTAGGCAGCTCTCTCAAGGTAATTTGAAGCATTCAGACACGCTTATGATGCCCAGAAATGCTGTCTGCATTTATCATACAGTCATGATGCTTTTTAAGTAGACCAGATTTCTTTTTAACATTCAGATACCCAAAAATGCATTAGGTCCCCAAAATACTGTCTGCATTCAAACATGCATAAAATGCCCTGGAAATGCGGTCTAGGTAGGTAGCTGCTTTCATTTAACATTCTATAATGCCCAAAAGTGCTGTCTAGGTAGGCATCTCTCTCAAGGTAAATTTAAGCAATCAAACACACTTGTGTTGCCAATAAGTGCTGTCTGCATTTAATCATGCAGTCATAATGCTAAGTGAACATGTTTTTGTTTTTTCAAGGAAACGTATGTCATTAAATACTCATCCACATTTTTTTAAACCCCTTTATCTTCAGAACACAAATTAAGATATTTTCTGAAATCTAAGAGCTCTCTCATCACAGTAATGGTCCCGACTCACTCAAAGTCCAGAAAGGTACCAAAAGACCATGTGTGGTTTAATCTCAGTATTTTAAAACTACTTTTTTAAAGCTACTTTTGTGTGCACATAAAATAAAAATAATACGTTATTCACCAGTTTCTTCTCCTCAGTGTCAGTATAGGGGGCACGTTCATGAGAGCATTGTCATGCTGCTGATGTATACCTCGAATACGCCTATGCTTTGTTTTATACACAGGAAATTGCACGCAGGAATCCGTGGTATACTATTGCACAGTACTCATGAACATGTGCCCTATACTGACACTGAGGAGAAGAAACTGTTGAATGAAGTCTTTATTTTTGTTTTACATGTGCACAAATTTATTCTCATAGCTTCATAATATTCTGATTGAACCACCAAGAGCATGTGGCCTGTTTGAGGATGTTTTTTGGCACATTTCTGGATTTGAACAAGTCTGGACCATTGCTGTATATGGAGGATCTAAAATATCTTCATTTGTGTTCTGAAAACGAATGAAGGTCTCAGGGGTTTGGAAAGACATGAGGGTCAGTAATTAACAACCTAATACTAATTAATAATTTTTAGGTAAACTAACACTTTAAACTTTTTTATAAGACACCCAAAATACTTTCAACATTCAAACATACACATATATATAAGGCCCAGAAAATGTTGTCTAGCTAGATAGCTCACTATGCTTTCATACTTACAGTTTCCATTTAAACTTGCTATGATGCCCAAAAGTGCTGTCTATGTGGGCAGCTCACTAGATTAATATCAACCATTCAGTGACGCCTACGATCTCTAAACATGGGCTCTACATTTAAACATGCCTATGATTCCCAAAAAATGCTGCCTAGGCAGCTCACTAGTTTTTGAGACGCAGCCAATGAAAAAGAGCACTTAGTGCTTTGGCAGGTATTGAGTGAATTGCAGCCAATAAAGCACTTTGAGAAATAAGAAGTCAATTACAAGGAGGAGGAGATATGAGATCTCTTTATCAAGCAAACAGACACACGGTGACCTCAGCCACCACAACGCCACCATAAACATACTCACACGACTAACAAACACGGCAGTTTAGACTGAACTTCCAGCACTTTCTTGCTCACTATCAGTCCATCTCTCTTTCTCTCTCACCCATACACACACACTGACAGACGCCAGGAGCCTCGGAGAGTCTTGTGATGGATAGAAGCAAAGAGAGAAGAGAACAGGGTCCTGAGGGAGAAAAAGAGAGATATAGAGACTGATAGAAGAGGTGGAGGAAGAAAGGTGGGGGGTGTGAAGAAGATAAACCATAAATTAAATCATTTTAGAACAAAGGAGAAAGGTTGCTATGCGACCAGACAGAGGAGGTTACCAGGGGCAACTGCTATGACCTGAAGCTTGACCCTGAAGACTAAGCGACCTGAACCCACACAGACGCAAAACAACCTGAGAGCTGTTTGTTGATTTTTGCTTTCCTTCATTTTAATGAAAAGAGGAAACTTAATAAAACACAAAGTCAAGAAAGAATCTATGGGAGTGGCCACTTTTAAAAACGCTGTGTGTGTGTGTGTGTGGTGTGTGTGTGTGTGTGTGTGTGTGTGTGTGTGTGTGTGTGTGTGTGTGTGTGTGTGTGTGTGTGTGTGTGTGTGTTTACTTACAGTAGCTATACATCAGGGACAAAACTACTAACAGACAGTATAGCTAAATCTGACAGAAGCTGCCATTGGGGATATCCTCATAGGTCCTCCAAAAGAATGAATAATAAATAATGTTTGATTTACATTAAAATGTTTACAAATATTTTAAGGGGAGGCAGACTTTAACATGAAGCACTAAATGTGAGTAATACAAACATTTAAAAAATACACACTGATAATCTGATCCTATGAACATATTTATAACATAATACAGTTTTGAGTTTCTAATTCTGTTGTTACATAATAAGAAAACCGTTTATGCTCTGATGCAAGTCTTAAATAATCTTTTATTTGAGCCTATTAGGTTACAGAAAAAGGCAATATAATAAAATAAAATGAAGTCCCTTTCGTTTACAACCATACAATCACTGGCTTATTAAAAACAGACATCGCTGTTTTGTTATGTAATATAAAAGTCTTTTGTAATTGCATTTCCAGCAAAAACAACTAGATAGTGATGTATACCATTACTGTGATGTAAAAGTACTCATACTGCAATATTAGCTGGAATACCACCCACACCAATCAACATTAAATGAAAACAACACAAGTCTGTAATATGTCTTCATTTAGCTTGATAATTGTGTTTTAGGTGTGTGTGTGTGTGTGTGTGTGTGTTCCAAAGTTTGTAGATGATAGAAAAGTTGGAAGATGAGAAATAACATATCTCTCTCTCTCTCTCTCTCTCTCTCTCTCTCTCTCTCTCTCTCTCTCTCTCT
>CAIGQW010056824.1:2700055-2713230 GCA_903798125.1 Danio choprae
CAATTAGTTGATTAATTGTTCTAATAATTGTTTGATTAATAAATGATCAAAA
Source organism: Danio choprae (assembly GCA_903798125.1). Taxonomy (NCBI): domain Eukaryota; kingdom Metazoa; phylum Chordata; class Actinopteri; order Cypriniformes; family Danionidae; genus Danio; species Danio choprae. Next base: position 2,700,108 of record CAIGQW010056824.1, read on the forward strand.
TATTCAATTGAAGCAGCCCTGTCACTGAATCATTCGTTTAAGTGATTCATCCACAAATGCTGATTTATCCAGTAATAAAACAAGTGAAGGCTTTATGGGTGAGCTGTTGAGAGGTTGAATTGGATTTTTCTTTTTTTTCCAAATTAATGAATTGTCTTTTCAGAATTTTGAGGACAATCGTGACCTGTACTTAAACACAAATATATCTGCATTCTCAATTGAAGCAGAAATTACACACGAACAAATCTCTAAACACACACAAAGAACATAAACCCACACTCAAGCCAGCATGAAATATTCAGCGCACTGCATTGTGAGGACCACAGTTCACTGGATCAGACTTTAAATGGAGGAATTCGCTGCTCTCTCTCTCTCTCTCTCTCTCTCTCATATCCCCTCTTTTTGAACAGCTCTCCACTGTTTCTCCCCTTCAGTTCTTCACTTTAGTCTTTTATACTCTGTGCATGCAACTCGCCTCTCCTGCTCTCCCCTTCTCTCAGTTCTGTCACTATACATCCTTTCTTCTCCACCATCTCCCTCCCAGTTCTCTCCTCCGTTCTTTCTCTCTCTCCTTCCCCAGAGTCTGACAGCAGGAGACTATTACACTCACAGACGGAATCTCTCTCCTCCAATTTCTCTCTGTCTGTCCGCCGTCTTCCCTCTCTCTCTTTCACTCGCTCTCCCTCCTGTGCATTCGCCGTCCTATTCCCTCCCACTCGTTCGGCTCCATCCCTCCTTCTCTTTCGCTCTGTCTTTTCCTGAGTGGATGTAATTGGTATCTATAGGACACTCCCTGAGAGGGAAAGAGAGAGAGAACTGACATAGACTGCAGAATGAAAAAACAGACAGCACAATACGCCAGAGCAAACATCGCCGCGCTGCAACGGAGCAATCAAGACCAACACAACAGATCAGGGCCATCAACAACACAACGGAGCAAACAAACGCCGCGCCAACGACATCGCTCCGAAGCAAACAATCACAAAAACAATACATGCAAGAGAACAAACAAAAAGCTTCGGAGAAAACAAACATACTCCAAAAAAAAGAGTGTCACATCTGATTAGTGAGATCAACAACAGTGCAAAGAAACATCCCTAAGGAGACTTGTGGTGCTAGAACATGATCTCATGCTTGGTGGTTCGAAAAATGCATTATTATTCACATTGTTTACATTATTACAATAGCTTTCTACTCAGCCTTGCACAAACGGCACAATTAGTTCTGTGTTTAATGAAGGCCGGCCTTCCAGAAAGACTAAATGTACTGTGATTGGTTGGCTGTCCCAGTGTGCTGTGCTGTTAGATGGTGTTTTAGTACTGCCACGCCCTTTGCAAAAGCAGCAAGTTCCATCTGCTCAAATATAGTTAACGATGGCAACGATATTGCCATGTCAATGTAAACCAGATTCAGACCCCGAGAACCGTCCATGATAGTTTTGATAAATAGTAATCCAGGCTCATTCTGATTACAGACCCCTACATACATTTCTGGAAAGTGCCAAATGCGTTCCAGGAGCTACATCATGCGAGTGCCATTCACGCCTGCTCTCGATTGACTGACCGATCGACTGACCCACCCTCCTCCTTTCCTAAACTGATAGTGTTATAAAAAGCAGTGATTGACCAGCGCCCACCCACTTCCCTAAACCCAACCGACAGTGTTTTCAAAAGCAATCCAGAAAAAGAAAAGGCCTTGCGGCAGCCTGATTTTTTACCACATTTTCAGATTTGACCACTTTCTCACACTGTTATTTACTTGTTTATTTAATTTTTTTGCTTTTGTTTTACCTGCTTTCTGGAACCATTCTTTGCCAGACTCAAACCCTGTAGTCAGGGTCAACTCCGCTTCACGTCTCAAGTTCGACGATGTACATGGCGAGCCACTGGACAAACTGTTAAGAGCGGAAAGCCATCCAAATGGAGGTAAACGGTCAGCTGGTAAGCACGACAAGGAACGGCATCATCCCGCCCTGTAGCGTTCATTTTAAAGACAAAATGCAGCCATACATTCCTCTGGCTACATAATTTGCGATCTCCAGAAATGTATATAGAGCTACGCTTTCAGAATGAGCCTATTTTGCAACATAGAATATATTAAATATGGATGTATTGTTCATTATTGCTCTTGATATAGTAAAAAGGATTATTATAGTTGATTAATAGAGGGGTTATATTATGGTTTTGTACTTGGGGAAATGACGTCATAATATGACTACACAGACAAAACATTTTGGAAAGTGAAGTTAGTTTATTATAAATTGTGCAATTGTTGTTGCAACTCATGAAGCCGACTACAAAACAACATTAAACAACACAGCTCCACAAGTCCCAGACCAAGCAAGTCAGTGGCAACAGTGGCGAGGAACAAACTTCACCAATTGACGAAAGTGAAGGAAAAAAAACCTCGAGAGACACCAGGCTCAGTTGGGCGCGACATGGTAGAGAAACAATGCTTTAGGACATTAACTCTTAGAGTAAAGACGTCTAGCATTTATTTACTTTCTAATTCTGTGAAACATTGCAGCAATATGTAGAGCAAAAGCACAGTTGTTGCAGTGAGGTGGAGTTGTTGCCGCGAGTAATACAGTAGTATAAAGTTGCAAAAGCGAGTGAAAAATATAGAGTGGAAGAAGTGCCAAAACAACAGCTCTGAGCAAACTTTCTGTCTCCTTTGAAGAAGAGCAATCTGTTTGCACGTACTGATATTGCAAAACATATCAGAGTGGTAATGTTATTTTAGCTTTTGTTTTTTTGTGGAGCTAACTCATGTTTTAAAGTGTCCTGCACTGTCAGCAATTTCTAGAAGTGCTTTCATAAAAACTAGGGTTGCAGCAAAATAAAAATACTGGGCCGAAATCTAAACTTCTGGATGCACTTGGCCGAAACCAAAACTAAAAAGGATTTGTATAATTCTTTATTATTTTGTTAAGTTATATAAAGTAAATGTGTACGCCTTTTTAAATTGAGCACAATGACTTGGAAGTCCGCAAAATAACCACATCTTATTGACAGTAAAAATGTATTGAGTCGAGAAGTGTTATTTTTATTAGTGTTGCAAAGACAGCACAGCAGTGCTATTGCAAGCAGCAGGAACAAGTATACTACATAGAATTGTCCTGCATTACTTGAGTGGAGTTTGCTTTTCCAGTGAGCATGTGCAGTTCATGCATAGATATGGGAACATGAGCAGAATACACACAGTGGAATATTGAGCTATTTTGAACTTTGACTATGGTACACGTGCACAAGGTAGTTGACTGCTCTTGGGGGCACTATAGAGGATTGCATAGAGTAGATGTTTTTGCTGAGCTCCTCCACACCAACTTTTACAATGTTTTTTTCACTTCTCAATCTACATTTTGATGCACGAGAATGTCTTTAAAGCAGCCGAAAGCCTCAAAAAGCCCTGGTCAGTTAGCATCCAGCCACGAAAAAGCTAACCCGACTATCAGCCAAACAACCGTCAACAAAAAAAGATTTCAAACAAGATTCTTGCAACTATACATGAGAGATTTGATAAGTTTGAGGAAGATTTTAGATTTTTCCAGACAACGGTGAGTGAATTTTCGTAAAGAGTAGAGGCTGTCAAATCTCAGGCGTGGGATCATGATAGCCGACTGCACTCTCTTGAAACGACTGCTCTTGCTCTTTGGTGATTTCAGCTGGAGGGACAGCAAAACCAGTGTGCTGAACATTTGTCTTTTTTTTGGCTCTTATTTTGGGCCGTTGTTCTCTTTTGATTATCTCAAAAAACAATGACATTTTTGGCCAATCATTTTTGGTGGCCGAAAATTTTGTGTATCCTTATTTAAAGCGTTTTGGGACTTATTTTAATTATCTTCTGATGGTCCTCTTTGTGAAATCTTAAACACCTGAAAACTATGCTGTAGTCCGAATGAGTTGTTGTAGTTCTTAAAACGGAGGGAACTTTGAGTTTTTGTAATCTATTTTATTCTTAAAAATTACATACTAAATATTGACAAACCATAAAAAAGTGAAAAAGCAGAGCAGGACTCCTTTAAACAGTGTTGAGCATCAATTTTCATAACTAGGCTTATTACAAAAATTACTATATCGACTTGTCTTGCATATGCACATGAATATTTAATATTTGGTTAACCAGTATATTGCCCATTACGTCTGCACAATAATGACTGTCATTACCATTTTTGCTGATCAAGCTGCCACTGTCATTCTGAAATAAAAGATAACATACTGTACATTTTAACTGTATTTTTAAATTAATGTATAAAAAGTGACTCATGCACTGTATTTGTGTTTTTTAAATTTCAACAATGCAGTTTCGACACTTTCCAATTGTAACATGCAACTCTTTTTTCCCTGTAAAATGTGATTGTGCAGCTCCTAATATTTCATTTTGGAAATACCTTTCCAAAGAGAGAGTTGAAAAAGCTCCAACTTTGCAGACTTTCATATCTTGGCTGGCAGCACTAAAAACAGTTTGAGTCATTGTTGACAACTACTGAAGAGACACATGTGAGATTACTCAGAGATCATTCCTCTTAGGAGAGAAACACTGTCATTTCTGAAAGAGAAAAAAGGGAATTCTGATCATCCTGTCATCCCAAACATTTATAATCTCCTTTCTTCTGTGAAACACCCATAATTTTTCACCCATAATATATATATATATATCCAATCGACTCTACTGATGTTAATTGTATCCTCATATGTTTTAACACTGGAAATACCAGAATTCTATATAAGCCACAACAGTTGTGGTCGAACTTACATTTAAAGATTCTACAGAAATTTTATAGTTTTATAATTAAGCTTTGAATGTCTGTCATTATCATTATCCTAAGAATACAACCTTTTTCAACATAGGCTCATTCTGAAAACATAGCCCATACATTTCTGGAGATTGCGAATAAGTAGCCAGAGGAACGTATGGCTGCATTTTGTCTTTAAAATAAATGGTACAGGGCAGTTTGACGTCGTTCCATTCGGTGCTTATCAGTTGGCCACTTACCTCCATATGGACGGCTTTTCTAATGTTACAAGGAGAATAGAATCACCAAGAGGCGACATTCTGTTGCTATTTGGGAAACAGCTACTAGATGCGCTAGTGTCATGCGGCGGCCATTTTGGAATGAGAATTCCAATAAGACAACAACACGGATAAGTAACGTTAGACAATGAATCAAAACATTGAGTTAAATTTGAATTCAAATATTTCTTAGTCTTTCTTTAACAGACAACGCTTGAAAAAGTACTATATACTATTATAACATATAGCTAATACTACAACAAAAAGTGTATGGTCAGTCTGTTATCAATGTCCCATTTTGAAAGACATGTTAATTTAATGGGCCTCACAGTGGCGCAGTGGGTAGCACGTTCGCCTCACAGCAAGAAGGTCGCTGGTCGCTGGTTCGAGCCTCACCAGTTGGCGTTTCTGTGTGGAGTTTGCATGTTCTCCCTGTGTTGGCGTGGGTTTCCTCCGGGTGCTCCGGTTTCCCCCACAAGTCCAAAGACATGCGGTACAGGTGAATTGGGTAAGCTAAATTGTCCGTAGTGTATGAGTGTGAATGGGTGTATAAGCATGTTTCCCAGAGATGGGTTGCAGCTGGAAGGGCATCCGCTGCGTAAAACATATGCTGGATAAGTTGGCGGTTCATTCCGCTGTGGCGACCCCAGATTAATAAAGGGACTAAGCCGAAAAGAAAATGAATGAATGAATGAATGAATGTTAATTTAATATGTCAGTATTCATTTGTATTATGCCAGTGTGCAAACTATTAAATTAAAGTAATTTAAAGTAATTTCACCTAAAAGTGATCGTTTCAAGAAAACTAGTACAAATATATTAAACTACAAGTCTGTAAAATAAACTATTGAAAGTGCTGACGATCACTTGTGATTATACATGTTGTACTGTCGTCTTTCAGGTTGTATTTCAGCTTTAATGCGCTTTTTAAATAAATAAATTAAAAACAAAGCAGCTGCTTGCCATCGCAACAGCAATAAGATCCAATGGACAGCCGATCGCTTTCACTCCAAAATGGTGGAATCGCGGGGCTGTTGTTGGACGCTGCTGTTGCAATGAAACGTTCTATTGAGTGTTGCAGGTAAGACAAAAACAAAAGGCAAAAAATAAAATAAATAAGTAAATAACAGGGTGAGAATGTGGTAAAATCTGAAAACATGGTAAAAATCAGGCTGCCGCGAGGGATTTTTTTCCGGATTGCTTTTGATAACACTGACGGTTGGGCTTAGGAAAGTGGGTGGGCAGGTCAATCGGTGCTTTTGAAAACACTGTTGGTTGGGTTTAGGGAAGGGTGTGGGTGAGTCAGTCGGTCAGTCAGTCAGTCAGTCAGTCAGTCAGTCAATCAGTCGACAGCGGGCTCTGGTGGATTTACGCGAGATGAGCAGGTGTGAATGGCACTCGTGAAATAAATTTGAGACTTAAAAAACGTACACAGCGCCCTCTGGTGGATTTACGAAAACAGAAAATGTATATCTCCAGAAATGTATATAGGGGTACGTATTCAGAATGAGCCTGGGTTTACCTTTTTTGTATTATAGCCTACATTTGTGTATGAGTTACTAGACCGCCCCTGAAGGAGAGTACCTCACTTTTAGAGAGCAAAGTTTTTCACCGCATTGAAAATGTTGAAAAGTCTGAAAGACATATCTGAAGTAAAGCTATGGTTTTGCATTCAGAAAGTTGTTTTTGTTAGGAGAAGGTTGCTAGGCAACAGAGACACAAATACTCAAAGGCACAGGAAAAAGTAGCGGTCGCAGAAATGCATGCAGTCGATTTGACTGTTGTGGCCAGTCAAGGTAGAAATGCTGTCCTCAGAATCCATACACATATTTAGGAAAAGTCAGGGTACTATTATTTACTGTTATTTCAAACAAGTTATTTAATTACAAAATGACTGCCTTGGTAGTTCTAGCAGTAAATGAAGAACGAAAATCATAACATTGGGATAATTATTGGATAACCATTTTTTTTAAAAGACTCCATTAAACAACGATAAATTAAATGTGAAAATCGTTAAGATCTCCAATCACTCTCACTTATGTTTTAGAGAAAGAGCTGATATTGTCAAGCGATCCAAATAAACCTGATGATGCAAAAGCAAACATGCATTAAACAGCATAAAACAACATAAGGCAGCGCAGCAGTTCAAACCTGCAGGACATGAGCAACATCTCAGCACAATATTAGAGCAGGGAGCACCACAGCAACAAAAAAAGAGAATAAAGAAACTTTAAAGGCCTTGTGAACTTTCCAGCAGAACAATGTTTGAGAGATGAGATAAACGCCAGAAGGAACCTTTTCAAATTAGTCTTCCCAGAGCCCGATGCCGCAGAAAAAGCCAAAAAAATAAATAAATCGATTCATGCAAACCTGGGAGACGTTATTCAATGTCCAAAACAGAGCCCAGCAATCAGGTGTGGAATACCACAAAAACAGACCTGAACAATCTACTGTGGACCACCGCAAATTAGACCTGAGAAAAGAGCTGTGTTCACAAAGTGAACAATCTGCTGTAGAGTCAGGCCACGCCAATCTGCTCAAGAGCACCACAAATTGGGCTTAAAGAATTCTGGACAGCCAGATATTATGAAAGAGAGAGAGAAAAAAAGAGAGAGAACAGTTTAATGGTTTAGTGTCAAGAGCTCAGAATAACATGCTAGTCATATTACTTCTGTAGTAATTGGAATATATTAGGGTTGCCACAACATCAAATTTTCAGCATTTTATACCAATTCCTGTAAAAGGACAGGATTCTCAGTGGTGTTGATTTCATTAAAAAATCTATGATGAAATAAGGCTGGGGCAGCACGGTGGCGCAGTGGGTAGCACAATCGCCTCATAGCAAGAAGGTTGCTGGTTCGAGCCTCGACTGGGTCAGTTGGCATCTCTGTGTGGAGTTTGCATGTTCTCCCCATTTTCGCGTGGGTTTCCTCCAGGTGCTCCAGTTTCCCCCACAATGTGTGTACGGATGTTTCCCAGTGATGGGTTGCAGCTGGAAGGGCATCCGCTGCGTAAAACATATGCTTGATAAGTTGACGGTTCATTCCGCTGTGGCGACCCCAGATTAATAAAGGGACTAAGCCAAAAATAAAATGAATGAATGAATGAAATAAGCAGAATGAACCACCAACTTATCCAGCATATGTTTTACACAGCGAATGCCCTTCCAGCTGCAAACCAGCTGCAAACCACTTCCCCCCCAGTCCAAAGACATGCGCTACAGGTGAATTGAATAAACTTAATTGGCCGTAGTGTATGTGTGAATGAGTGTGTATGGACGTTTCCCAGTACTGGGTTGCAGCTGGAAGGGCATCAGCTGTGTAAAACATATGCTGGATAGGTTGGTGGGTAATTATACTGTGGCGACCCCTGATGAAAAAAGGGACTAAGCCAAAAGAAAGTGAATGAATGAATGTATCATTACATTTCTTATGCACTATATTGACACATTTCTTACTCATTTCATTGTTTCTTAAGCATGAGCAATTGCCTTGATAAATGTAACCACCTTTAGTTGAAAAACAGAATTATTCTGCAATATATACAATTGCTCTGCTTCTCTGAATTGATTTATTATACATCTATTATTAATGTACAGTATTTAAGGCAAGTGCATCATAAGTAACTGTAATTAAATTCCCTAAAAAATGAAAAGTAATCCCTCATTTTACTTTTCAGCAGAAAAGTCATTTAATTACAGTGACTTTGTAACAAAATACACCCAACACTCCTCACAATCCAATATTGTTCACAAAAACGTACCAGGTACCAATAATAATAATAATAATAATACCAAATTCTGTTTTTATTATTTATGAGAAAAGTGGTGTACAAGCATCTACTGTAAATGTTCGTGTTTGTGGTTTCTAGATGTCAAGGTCTTAAATGCCCCTGTCAGAGCTTTTCTGTTAAAAAAAAAAATACATTTCCCGTCCTGTCTTACTTAATCTTTGCAATCTGGCAACCACAGGCATTCACTCTCTCTGCACTTTGAAAGTGGTGCAGATGAACTGAAAAACACCTACAGTAAAATGGAGTTTGGTGATCTCCATTTGAGATATTCTGCTTAAATTAAAGTGTCAGAGCTTGTCTGTGTTTTTTGTCAGCCGCATACATAGTTTACTGCAACAAAATCTGTGATAAACTGTAATAAATTGAAACATGATCTTGACTTTACGATTGCGATTACATAACCTCTGTGTGAAGTTTTGATGAAAAATTTACATAGAAATTTGGAATTTATTTAAATTATTACTAAATATAGGAATTTCACTGTTTTCTTTTACTAGAGTAGTTTTTTTTTGTTTCTTGGGCAGAGAGTGTGTTCATTTATATGGTAAACAGCATATAAGGAATAAGGTAATAAAAATAAACATGTGCAATCATTGTGAATGTTAAAATAAATATCTAAAAAATGATCATTTTAATGATTATAATTTAGAGAAACTTAATTAGTTTAATCATTATCTGGCATGGAGAAAATGTGAATAAGTTTTAATTGCTTAAACTTAAAAGTAGATTTGGCAGAGGACTAAGGCAAAATAAAAATGAGCCAAAATTTGTCAAAATGAAGTCTAGAAAAATCATAATCATGATTATGTTGGTCAATATTGTATTTAAAAAGATTATGAGTGACCATATGACCAAAACTTCTTTTGATTGTATTAATAATTGAAACAACATTATCAAACATATTTTCTGTAAATAAAGGTCAGTGTGCGATTATACATTGACGATCGGGGGGCAACTTTTTCGATAATGTTAGTTTGTGTAATACATGCTTCAGTGAATCAATTTTATGTATTTATTTAAATTACATCTAATTAATAATGAAATATATTTCATTATTTTATGAGAAATCTGTCTTGTGAACTCTTACGGTGTGTATCGGTGCTCTAAATCTGCCGATTTCACACTGTTGAATGACAGACTTCTTGCATAGACTGATTGGTGTGATTATGTATTCACAATGGTATGAACCGTTATAGGGGTGGTCAAATGGATGTCTATTATTGTAATTATTAACATTATTATTTAAAAAAACAGATCAGAGTGAACTCTTTCTCAGATTCAAAGAGACCCGCCCATACATCTTGTTTTGACGTCCTTCAGGGGGGATCAAGCATTAATTAGAGGGGTCAATCCCCCCCAAACCCCCTGTAATTTGCACCCTAAATAAGGTTGCTATTACACCTACTGTATACATTTCAGAGATCAAGAAATATCACAATTCTCAGCAGATTCACCACAGCAAAATGGGGAACTAAAACATAAAAATAAAAAATAAAGATAAATAACTAAACAAAAAATACCCAAAATACTAAACTACATTTAGGAAAAAAACACATAAATAAATAAATAAATAAATAAATAAGGGAGCCTCACAGTGGCGCAGTGGGTAGCACGATCGCCTCACAGCAAGAAGGTCGCTAGTTCGAGCCTCGGCTGGGTCAGTTGGCGTTTCTGTGTGGAGTTTGCATGTTCTCCCCGTGTTGGCTCCGGGTTCTCCGGTTTCCCCCACAGTCCAAAGACATGCAGTATGGGTGAATTGGGTTAGCTAAATTGTCCATAGTGTATGAGTGTGAATGAGTGTGTATGGGTGTTTCCCAGTGATGGGTTGCAGCTGGAAGGGCATCCGCTGTGTAAAACATATGCTGGATAAGTTGGCGGTTCATTCCGCTGTGGCGACCCCAGATTAATAAAGGGACTAAGCCGAAAAGAAAATGAATGAAGGATAAATAAATAAATAAATAAATAAATAAATAAATAAATAAATAAATAAATAAATAAAAATACTAAAAATGATGAAAACACTAGAATAAAAATCTACAAAATGAATCAAGCTGTGCTTCAGTCAAGCAGTGAGTGATTTTATCCTTTTGCTTTTTTAAATAGCATCTAGAAATACACAATGATCTTAAATGCACATTTCTATATTGATATATGTGTGCATCAAATAGCTGGATGTGCTACTATATTTGACAAATTACAGTCACTTAAATAGAAAAAGCAGTGTTCTTTTTTTTTTTTTTTTACAAAAGAGGCTGTAATTAGAGTTGGAAGCCAATCACATTTGCAATATTTTCTACTTAAAATATTGTAGAAATATTTCTACTATTTTCGACATTTAATCAATCTTTGAGCAAGTATTGATCATGTGTGGGATTTTTAGTTTGCTTTATTGGCACAAGGTGATTTTCCCCTACATGCTTATCGCTTCTTCAAGTGTGCTGAGTTCGAACTGATCAATATCGTCTACACAAACTTCAATTCAAATGTAAAATGAGCATTTTATTTTCAAGAATTTGCTGCTCACAGAATTAAAGATGCACATAAACAATGCATGTATCAAATGCAATAAGGTCAAGAGCAAAAAAACAAAACGGCACTGTTTAAAAGAGTTGCATAATGCGCCCTTTGCATATTCTTTTAAAAATAGGCAATATTCGCTGCACACAGACTTCTATGATATCCTTAGTATAGAGCATTACACTTGGCCATCATGAATATGCATGTGAGCATTTCTGAGGGCAGCGTTAAAGTTCTAGATATGAAATAATCACAACCGTATACGATAATAATCAGCGTCTTTACTGCTGGTGTTCAATAAACCTCAAAAAAACCCATGCGATCTGAACTAAAGCGTGGGTGGAGGTTGCTTCAAAACATCTTCCTTGGAGAGTATCGAGTCCAAAGGTATTAAATTAAAGGCTGAAACTGTAAAACTTTCCATCTAAATTACACTTTTACCAGCGAGACAGAAAAGCAGCGAGCTGTTTTCGCTATTTTCAATAAAAGAACATCATCATCAGGTTTCACGTAACACAAACACACAAACGAACACTTCAATCATGTCTAGGTTTACATTAATCCTGCGGTTCTGTTTAGAATCATTGTTATAATTAATCCCCTGATCGGGTTTAATATAATAAAAAATATGAATCCCGTGATGATGTTAAGAAGAATATAATAAATTAATCCCCTGATCTGCTTTAGAGTAATGAGAGGAACACTTGACTGAGCAAAATGAAAAGCAGCGCAGACGAAATGTGTGTGTCATAGTTATTGAGACGGAAACACGCAGAGACCTGAAGAGGAATCGCATTTGCATTGACTTGAGAGGCAGAATGAAGACTTGTCAGTGATAAATTCTACATTATATCGATCGGTTTAAAGCGTATCAATGATATGCAGACGACGAGAAGAAAAACAATGGAAAAAGAGGGAAAATATGAGGATGTTCTATCGAAAAACGTTTAACTTATGTTAGGAAGAAACAGCCAGACATCTCTCTACTCATTTTATTTTGTGTCCAGCGGCACTGTGGCCTGTTATTCAATATGAATTGACTGCTAGCGTCGTTCAAGGTGAAGTATGAAATTAATCCCCGGAAAAGAGTTTACATTTAAGCCCTTGTAAAGAGCTTAGTTAGTCATGTTATCTTGACGACGCTAATGAGAGCAAGTCCCTCCCTGTGACAGACAATGATAGAGTAGCAGTCTGCATACTGAACACTGCATATATAAACTAGTACATGAAACGTTAGCAAAGAAATATGCTAAATTAAGAGAGACTGAGATTCTGTCCTGAGACACACTCTTGGCTCTGGCCGTCGGCGGTTCAATAAAGAACCTTTGACATCTATAAGACTTTTCTTTTACACAAAAGGTTGTTTATAGTGAAAAGGTTCTTTGGATTTTTAAAATATACTTCCCACTGAGAAGAACTGTGGTTACATTTTAGACATTCTGTTGAGATTAGAACTGCTAGAACACTGTAATGTTCTTCGAGATCCTAAAAACCGTTCTGTGGCACTATTTTGGAACCTTTATCTTTAAAAATGTACATTGTAGTCTCATGGCATTACATACATGTCCATTATATATGGGAGTGATGCTGCATAGGCATCTTAATTATTGGTGGGGGGAAAATAAATTAATAAAAGGTGTTTTAAATATCAACTGATATTACACATTATTTATTCACCACACTATAAATTAAAGGTTAAATCATTGTTTATGATGTGAATTTGAAAATGCAAAATGAGAGCCGTCACATAATGAGATAATAATAATAATAATAATAATAATAATAATAATAATAATAATAA
>CAIGQW010056824.1:2717044-2741788 GCA_903798125.1 Danio choprae
CCCGGTCCATATTCTCACTTGCTTTTGCATCTTTAAAACTCCTTTTAAAAAGCTCAGTTTTTTTCCTCAACATATTTTTGCAATGTTTCAAAAAGCTGAAAAAAGTCAATAAAATTTCCAGGCGGAAATGATGAAGGTCTTTGCATCTTATGTTTTAACTTAACTTAATTTCAGTTGGTTTCAGTGTAGATGAACAACTTTAAGGAAACCATTGAAAATTATAGCGTGGACAGAATGTTTTAGATTAGTCATTTAAATTAGTAATTTATCTAATGTATGTAGCTAAAAGTTGCTTATTTGGGATTAAATGGGCACAGTATTTTAAACATATTTATATTTGGATTTTTTTTTTATTATATCTTTTACATCCGGCACAATGTTGTCCATCTTCAAAACAAATAACCTAAATCACCTTTTAAAAGTAAGTTCAAATAAGACGCTTGCCACTCTTTGCTTCAATTAAGGATTGTATTGATTATTTTCCACCCACGCTTATTGGAAATAAGTGCCTCAGGCTACATTTTTTGCAAAATGTAAAATGTGTTGCACCGTTTATGTTTCGTTGCACGTTTTAGATGTCAAATCCACTAGAGGGCGCTGTCTACATTTTTATGATTTATGCCTCATTCACTCTAGCAGCGACTTTGTAGCTGCCTGTCACTCTGAGTTGCAATTGAAACCACCTCCCGGTCCATATTCTCACTTGCTTTTGCAACTTTAAACTCCTGTGTTACTTTCAACTTTTAAACTCCTTTTAAGAAGCTCAGTTTTTTTCCTCGACATATTGTTGCAATATGTCATTCACACTTTGAGGTTGCTTAGAACGTTTATGGTGAGAGGATCACGTGAGCTCTACTGGTGCTCCTATTGGCTGTCACTCAAGAAAGTCACTCTTAATTTGCATAAAGTTGAAGTATTCTCAAATTTGTCGCGTCGCTTAACACACCCACCTGGTTGCCAACAGTCACTGTCGCTCGCGCAGACAGAGGTTGTTAGAAGTCGCTCACTCTCTAATTAAATGAACGGTCACTTGTCGCTTTGCTGCTGCGAGTCGCTCGTAGTGTGAAGGCAACACTTTAGGCTGCATTTTATTATATGTTTCAGATACATGTTCTTCTTATGCACGTTTATGAGAAGACGGCGCTTGTGGTACAGATCATGCTCGAAACCAAGTGCTCTGCATCACAATGCACAAAGTGAGCTACTGAGCAAACTGACCAAGCCATTAATGTTGCCCATATAGAGATAGACAGGTGAGGTAAATATACTTGATTATAAATATAGACTCCGTTAAGTTGTTTTGTGGTATTTATTTGATGTTGTCCAAAGAACAGCATGAAAATAATCTTTATTCATCAATTATGTTACTGTAAATAACATTAGTCTCAAAAGGAACAAAAGTTATTGGTATCATACCTCCCTGAAGTGCTCACTTTACTTAGAAACTGCAGATGTTGGAGTAAGTTTTTTGGTTCCACAAAAATGTAGGCTGAAGCGTGCATTTCCAACGAGCCTGTGTTGATTATTTTGATTGTATCTATCATTATGCCAGGCAGGAGGTAACAAGTAACTTAAAACATGCTTTTGTCAATGAATCATATTTATTCAAAACTGATTTGTCTTGTGTAAACTGTTAGTCAATCACTGATTTAGTTTTTCATTCATTCATTCATTTTCATTTCGGCTTAGTCCCTTTATTAATCTGGGGTCGCCATAGCGGAATGAACCGCCAACTTATCCAGCATATGTTTTACGCAGCGGATGCCCTTCCAGCTGCAACCCATCTCTGGGAAACATCCATACACACCCATTCACACTCATACACTACGGACAATTTAGTCTACCCAATTCACCTGTACTGCATGTCTTTGGACTGTGGGGGAAACCGGAGCACCCGGAGGAAACCCACGCCAACACAGGGAGAACATGCAAACTCCACACAGAAACGCCAACTGACCCAGCCGAGGCTCGAACCAGCGACCTTCTTGCTGTGAGGCGAACGTGCTACCCACTGCGCCACTGTGAGGCCCTGATTTAGTTTTTGTATTAATTAAATAGAGTGCATCAATTAACATCTGTGAAATGGTGAAAACCGTCTATTGGTCTACTCTGTCACTTTTGCCACCTTTTTGTTGATTCATTGGATTTCCAATTTTTTTTTAAGGTAAGGTAATTTATATGGGCTGAATTTAAACAAACAAAATAGGTAGAACATTACTAAATTTAATTTATTGTTTAAATTCAGCCCGTATAAATTGCCTTGCCTTAAAAAAAGTTAGAAAATCCAATGAATAATTTTTTTCAGTGCATTTATTGATGACTTTGTGCTGAATTAAATCCCACATTGCACTTCTCACCGCTGACAAACCTGGTGAATAAAACCGCACTGAGGTGCAGCTGAGACCAGCAACACAGCCGAGCTTTCAGAGTGAAACTGCTGAATAAAACAACATGGCTCTTTCATCCCCAGCCAAACCGATGGGTGACTCCACAATGTGCTGCTTTCATCACAAACACGTTACGTGTGGACATCCGAGGAGCACACACACACACACACACATTCGCACAGACACAGCTGATACATTTAACCCGCAGACAAACTCCTTACTCTCTTCTCTCTCTCTCTCTCTCACGCACACACACACACACACACACTTGAAAGAACTCCACATGTTCCATAATTGGATCTGAACAATCTAAAAGCAGAAGTGAGATGGAGAAGCAACCAAAACGGGCAAAGGTTAACAACATTCATCATTATAAAAACGCACACACGCGTGGCTCTCTCTGGCCGATGGCTGCTGTTCAACAGACTCACGCTGATCCCGCATGATCTCGCCTCTCCTCACTCATAGACAGTTTAATCAAACACACAGCGCTTCGCAAGAGCTCTGCCGTCCTGTTAGATCACAGCAAAGGCTGCGGAGAGCGACGGGCTACAGCTCGGAGATCAGTGAAATCCGAAGCGAGTGTTTCTGGATGTGGTTAATTTGCTGTTGGAATTGTCTGAGAGAGTTTCTGAGAGCAGCTGGTTGGTATGCTGGAACCAAAAATGATTTTATTTAATTGTTTTTTGGCAGAAAAAAAGAAAAGAAAACAGGAATGAAATCATCCATTTCAACTCCTCGCACCGTGAACAGTATTAAACATACTTTTATTTCATTCTAACCACTTACGATTTGGAATGGAAGCCATGGAAAGCTGGAATGCAAAGGGACTGCTTCTGCTCAGAATGAAGCAAATGAAATGTTTGGCTCAGGCTGTGATTGGTGCAATCAATCTCTGTGGCCAAGTCTGCACAATTCCCTGCTACATAGAATGCTCAAAATCATGCATATCAATTAAGTAGGGGGATTTATGTGATATGTGTATATTCCCTGCTTAATTGACGTTATTAGATTATTGCTTTTGGCAAATACACTGCTATTCATATTATGGAAAGAGGAATAGAAATGGATGCTTCTATTCCTGTATTCTATTTTTAAAAACGTTTATTTTCATTTACGTACCCGAGCAGCTGCTCTCAGAAACTCGAATTGCATCACGTTACACCTGTTCAACTGTTTGTTAACACAAAAATAAAATCAGCATTACAGCAATTAGTGCATTTAGGCAGGAAGACGTGGTCAAGACATTTTTCAGTAGTTCAAACCAAGCATCAGAATGGAGAATTGAACGGCATGGATATTGATTCCAGACAGGAAACTGCTGATCTGCTGGGATTTTCTTGCAAAATCATCTCTAGGGTTTACAGGGAATTGTCTGAAGAAATAGAAAACATCCAGTGAGTGGCAGTTCTGTTGCTGAAAATGCTTTTTTGATGCCAGGAGTTTGAGAAAAATGACCAGCTTGGTTCTGGCAGATAGAAAAGCAACAGTAACTCAAACAACCGCTCATTACAACAAAAGGTCTGCAGAAGAGCATCTCTGAACACACAGTACATCAGACCTTGAAGCAGATGGACCACAGCAGCAGGAGACCGCAGCAGGTGCCTGTCAGCTAAAAACAGCTAACTGAGGTTTTTAATGCACATAGAAAACGGAAATGGAAGTGGAAATGGTCTGATGAGTCTCGATTTCTGCTTCGACGTTCGATGTTAGGGTCGGAAAAAACTAAATGAAAGCCTTGAATCCATAGTTCAGGGTACTGTGGTATAATGGAGATTTTCTTGGCACTCTATGGGCCCCTTAAGCAGCTTTTCTCCACCTCAGGAGAGGTTCCAAGCCAACTGTACTGTTACCAAAACGTGACGTATAGACACTGCTGATCACCGATTGGTCCCAGAGAATTGTCACTGTCAGCATCATTGGATTTGTGACACTAGTCACCAAACGTTTAAATAGTATTGTTGGTTTGCACAACTAAACTGTTTTTATACCACCACCAGAAAAAGACAACTGAAATGTAAGCATAAGATGTCAGTAGAAGAGGTACAGATGGTCTTTTCACTGAAAACTGTATTGAAGCGCACAAAATGAAAAAATAAAGTTCAGAAATTCACAGCAGAAGAACCGCTACTATAACTAGCAATAATCCCACCCACTTAATTGTTTCATTGTGGATCACCAACTTTTGGAAAACAATCAAAAATTATAGTGTGGATGTAGAATGTTTTTCAATAAAAATGCTGTTTTCAAATGTATCTGAATTTGTGTCGACATAAACCAATATCGTCCATCTTTAAGGTCCCATAAAGTGCTTTAAAAATGTGCATTTTATGTGTGATGTAATTTCAACTGAAATGTGACAACAGGGCGGGACATAGAGTAGCTCCTCCCCTTTAAAAAAACACCCAATAGCATTTCATTTTTAATTTCAGCTATGCCAGTGAGAGTGGTTGAGCTCAAGCGCATGAAATGAAAAGCAAACGAGAAGCATCTTGATGGGAGCCGGGCATGTCAGATACAAGAGAGCATTTGATTAGTCAAAAGGTTTGAAGTTTATATCTTCTAAATGTGAATTTTGTCATTGTTTTGAAGCCCACAAGCTTATATATATCCTTAAGGCTAACATACTGATACTAACATCTAAAAAAATTCTTTGATTTCACAGGATCTTTAACATTAGAGGCTTTCATCAGTACTAAACTGTAGTGGAAATGCAACCAAGCTGAACTAACTTCAATATCAACTGATCAATGTTTAAATGCTAAAGCCTACAATAATATTGTTGCTGATCATGTTCATCCTTTTCATGTCCGCAGTAAATCCACCTTGTGATGCTATTTCCATAACATTCCACATCACAACCTAAAACCATCTCAATCTGGTTTCTTGAATACGATAATGGGATGTGCTGGAATGGGATATTCACATCATGAATGTGCAGCTGCCAAATGCGCATCGACTAAATAATACTATTATGTCAACATACACCAAAATCTCAGTCGAATGTTTCCAGCACCTTGTTGAATCTATGCCACAAAGAATTAAGGCAGTTTTGAAGGCAAAAGGTCCTTTATATATAAATGACACTACAGAGGCTATGCTGAAAATAGATATTTACTGAGGCTGAAGGTTGGCAGCTATTCCATTGTTTGGGGGTTTTTTCTTCTGTGTCCTTGGTCTAGGTGAAAAGTTTCATTGATTTAGACTTGGGATAGATGAAAGCGGCTGACGCAATCAGTTAAAGACTGAGCGAAGCCGATACTATCAGAGAGACAGACAGACAGAATCTTCAAAACTGATCTCAGCGCGGCTGCCAATTCTCAAACTCAGAAGACAGAAAGTACAACTCGAGCAAGAGGTGAAACTGCTTGTGACAGTTTAATCAAGACAATGTTCGGAGCGCTTTATATCAAATTCCAACGTTCAATTAATTTATACAAGATATGTACATTGTGTTCCCTTCGATATAAATAAATATATGATAAGAGATAAATTGGAGTTCCTAATGACCTCACTGCATTTAATATTCTGGTTCTTTAAGTTACTGTATAGAGCAGTGGTCTCAAACTTAATTCCTGGAGGGCCACAGCTCTGCAGATTTTAACTCCAACCACCTCCAACTTACACCTGCTTAATAGTTCCTAATAGTCTTGAACACCTTGATTAGTTGGATCAGCTGTGTGTGTGATTAGGGTTGGAGCAAAACTGTGCAGAGCTGCGGCCCTCTAGGAATCGAGCTTGAGAACTATGGTATAGAGTAACAACAATATACTATATACTACCTGACAAAAGTCTTGTCACTTATCCAAGTTTTAGGAACAACAAATAATAACTTGACTTCAAGTTGGATTCATCTTCAATGCCTCCTCCTTCATCTTATCCCATACATGCTCAATAATGTTCATGTTTGGTGACTGGGCTGGCCAATCCTAGAGCACCTTGACCTTCTTTGCTTTCAGGAATTTTGATGTGGAGGCTGAAGTATGAGAAGGAGGCCTATCCTGCAGTTCAACAGATGATTCATCAGAAAAATCGACCTTCTGCCACTTTTCCAAATGATCAACTAGAAGTCAAGTTATTATTTGTTGCTCTTACAACTGGGATAGCCGACAAGACTTTTGTCAGGTAGTGTATAAGTACGAGTGATGGGAATAACGGCGTTATAAATAAACAGCGTTACTAATGGCTATACTTTTTTCAGTATTGAGTAATCAAAAGAATTACTGTTTCCCCTGTTACAACACCGTTACCATTACTGACAATAAAATGCCCATTACTATAATTGAGAACACTGAAGCGGTTTTCATGCAAGCAGCATCTCTCTCAGCCATAGGACCTCTCTTTCTCTTGGGTGTGTGTGTTCGGGGCTGGGGCGGGACACATAACCAATCAGTGATGATGATTGGTGTGTCTGTGAACGTGGTGTAACTGAGAACATGATGATTGGCTTAGATAGAGTATTATAGAGTATAGTTTGCCAATCAGAGGCAAAGTAGAGTGGGTGTTTACACAAGCACACGCACAGTCAGTGGCACACACCAATGGCCAGGAGTCAGAACGATGGCAAATCCAACAAGTTCAAAGGTAGCGTTTGCAAACTGGAAATATAAGCACTGCTTTTCCCTCGTTGAGTATCATGCAACTTATGCCCAGGAAAAAAAGAGTCTCTCTGAGTCGGTGACAAGTAATTCTAATCTAACGAAGCACTTCACATAGTCACATGCCGCCACAATATTAGTGGCTACACAGGTGATAACGTGAGCTCTGCTACCAAAGGAGGAGACAGTGCCACGACGTCAAAGCAAATAAAACGTAATTTTTCTCCACCGCAAACAGTTATTACTCAGACAGAATTAAACTAAATAATATCTAGATATATAGTTGAGGACATGCTACCGTTGTCTCATGTCTCACATTGTCCCACAACAACATTAAAATAGTGTAGATTAGTGTACAATGTTTTATATTTATTTTATAGCCATTTGACAAATTAGATTTGTTTTAAAGTAACGCAGTAGTTACTTTCCCTGGTAATTAGTTACTTTTATAATTCTGTAACTCACTAGTAACTATAACTAAATTACTCTTTTAAAGGAACGTGCCCAACACTGATCAGTACACAAACTCAATTGTACTTGTATAACATATTATAAACTTCCATTCAAATATGTAATAAAGATGTAAAGGGATCAGTCTGTTGGAACTGAAGATTACCCTTTTTATATAACTAAAACACAGAAATAAAACAAATAGTTTCATTACCTCTTTACATTTTAAGAAACTGATGCTTTTATTCAGCAAGGATGCATTCAATTAGTCGAAAGTGACAGTGAAGACATTTATAATTTGACTTTTTTTTGATGAAATGACATTCCTCAAACTTTCTGCTCATCAAAGCATCCTGAGAGAAAACACTTTTCACACTTCACGAAGCTGGACATCCATTTAAACTGATAATGCGATAATCGTAAGAAGTGTTTCATGAGCAGCAAATCAGCATATTAATATGATTTCTGAAGTATCATGTGACACTGAAGACTGGGTTAATGGTGCTGAAAACTCAGCTTTGCTGTCGCAGGAATAAATTACGTATTAAAATGTATTGAAATAGAAAAAAGTTATTTTATTTTGCATTAATGAATAGCATTTCACAACACTAATGTTTATAACTATTTGTAATCGCATACTGTAAGTGCAGTCTAAAAAAAACATTGAGTTCAAGGGTTTAAATGGTAGTGTATAATCTCCATTTTAATGCGTTTTATTTATTACACAAATAATAACAATAAACGTTTAACACTGATAACCTTGAATTAGAAACAAAATACCATATCTGCAAAATATGTTTCAGCAGGAACACGTGTCAAAAGGAAAGGTTAATTTGTTAAATATATGCTCAGAAATCATCTGAGGAACTTCTAATACCTTCTCTAAATGGGAGATAATTGGAGAGAAACAGAAACCTGGATTGGTAATGAAGGAGAGGGCGAGACCTCCGCCGAGTGCAGGTATTACAGTACTTTTCCACACGTACAGTGAGAA
This sequence comes from Danio choprae, assembly GCA_903798125.1. Classification (NCBI taxonomy): domain Eukaryota; kingdom Metazoa; phylum Chordata; class Actinopteri; order Cypriniformes; family Danionidae; genus Danio; species Danio choprae. The sequence goes on from CAIGQW010056824.1 coordinate 2,725,474, forward strand.
ATAAGATCTTCACCCATTAAAAAAAAAAAAAATTGAAGATCCAGTTGAAAATGGAGCAGAACGTGCAGTGCTCATTAAAATGTTGCATTATTAAAACGGAAGCGGCAGAGAATAGGCTGATTGTTTTCGAGCGTTACCGCAAACACTCAGTAGATCCCCTCTGCTAATGATAGCTTCACTAATCATAGTCATCGCAGCAGAACAGCAGGCCGCGGGATCATCTGAGGCATAAACAAATTTACCAGCTCATCGGTGGTTTGTCGACAGATCGCATTATCAATGATTGTGGATCATTTCCCAGAGGAGAATGACCTCTGCTTAAGAGCCTGTGATGCATCTTACTGTCAGAGAAGCTGCTGAGCGTTTCCTGAAAACATGATTCATAAGATAACAGTCTATGGAACTGACAGGGTTCCCTGCCTCGGCACAATGTTGGAAAAAAACTGACATTGCGATATTTGAATTTTCAACCATACATATTGCAAGGCTGAGTATACTTTCCACAGATGAAATGAATCGCTCTATATGGAAAGAATTCATAATATTAGATTGATTGGGGTGGTATTGTAGTGGAGAGCATCTGCATACAATATAATAAACCAATCACAAGCATTGATAAACACAGTGGAGAAAAGATAGAAATTAATTCAACAGTAGTCTAGCAGTATTTAGGCAACATTTTTTATAATTGAATGTAAATAACACTTTATAGTCTTCACTGTATAGTCATTTATTTTCTTTTTGGCTTAGTCCCTTTATTAATCTGGGGTCGCCACAGCGGAATGAACCGCCAACTTATCCAGCATATGTTTTACGCAGCGGATGCCCTTCCAGCTGCAACCCATTACTGGGAAACATCCACACACACACACACACATTCACACACATACACTACGGACAATTTAGCAATTTAGCACGGGGAGAACATGCAAACTCCACACAGAAATGCCAACTGACCCAGCCGAGGCGCGACCTTTTTGCTGTGAGGCGACAGCGATACCCACTGCGCCACCGTGCCGCCCTTTATTGTATGTATGTATATATATATAAATATATACTATACATAATCTTTCTTAAAGTTAGAAACAATTTCTTTATAGCTTTAAACTGGCTTCTCACACAGTCACAGGGCTTAAAACACATGCAAATTAGGGCTGCGCGATTAATCATATTTTTATCACAATAACAAAATTTGTGACCAACAACTAATAAATAAATATCGTTGTGATTTTACAGTATAAAGAGTAAGCCGTTTCTTTAATGGGCAGAGTTCACGAATTGTACTGCGTCACAAGCATGACCTGACTGCGCTTTTCAAGAAATGTGATGTTTAGGTACGAGTCTTGTGCAAAATTTGCCCTTGTTTAGTCCAAACGTCCCAAGGTAGCACAACAAATGTTATTAACCACATTAAAAGCCATCACAAAGTGGTTGTTCTCATGATTTGTGTTTAAGTGGTGAAGGAGGGAACTAATTAACGGGCTAATGAGCTCAGATGGAGAATTCTGCATTGGATTTTCCATACGGATTACTTAAAGCAGACAACCTTTGTTTTCATTTGAAAGTGCACATTTCAGGCTTTATGCAGGTATGTTTCTCGTGTCTATGAAGCAAGTATTCACAGAGATTCAGCTGTTTTTTTAACACGTTTGCCAGTCATGTTGACAGAAGACCCAGAAAGATAAAGCACTTCCTGTCAGTTTTTACTAATTTTAATCAAGTTAACATGTTTGTGTTTATAGCCAATGTTGTAGGCATATGTTTCCTCCGCAGTTATTTCGTTTTATTTTATTACAAGCTGACATGTAAAAGAGGCACAGTTTAATTTCATTCATTTATTTTATTTGCCACAGCTAAGAAAAAGCTTGTCAGGGAGGCCTCTCTATTCTAAACATGTTCTGTTCATTACTGTCTCATTATTATTCGTGATCAACATTTTTAGCAAAATAATCGTGATAATTTTTTGTGTTATCGTGCAGCCCTTATGCAAATGATGAACTTTTAAAGGGCCATGAAACACCCCTCTTTTGGTTCAAGTCTACCTCAGAATTTTTTCTAAAAAGATGGGCGTGGAGCGCTGCGCGCAGAGGGAGGAGTGGGCGTGGCCGGCAAAGCAGGGACAAAAGAGGAGAGCGAACAACTGTTGTCAGTTGGCTCACAAAAGGAGACACAAAATGTGAGGAGACCCATGATTTTGTAGTTTACAAAGTTAAAACGCAAAGAAATAAACAAAGTAATTTAATGTCCTGCTACATTTGTTATTTGTAATTTCATATACAGTCGTGGCCAAAAGTTTTAAGAATTACATAAATATTGGAAATTGGAAAAGTTGCTGCTTAAGTTTTTATAATAGCAATTTGCATATACTCCAGAATGTTATGAAAAGTGATCAGATGAGCGCTAAAAAAGAAAAGGTGAGCGCTACCATCCTGTGTCATGCCAACAGTAAAGCATCCTGAGACCATTTATGTGTGGGGTTCCTTCTCATCCAAGAGAGTGGGCTCACCCACAATTTTGCCCAAAAACACAGCCATGAATAAAGAATGGTACCAAAACACCCTCCAACAGCAACTTCTTCCAACAATCCAACAACAGTTTGGTGAAGAACAATGCATTTTCCAGCACGATGGAGCACCGTGCCATAAGGCAAAAGTGATATCTAAGTGGCTCGGAGACCAAAACATTGAAATTTTGGGTCCATGGCCTGGAAACTCCCCAGATCGTAATCCCATTGAGAACTTGCGGTCAATCCTCAAAAGGCAGGTGGGACAAACAAAAACCCACTAATTCAGACAAACTCCAAGAAGTGACTATGAAAGAATGGGTTGCTATCAGTCAGGATTTGGCCCAGAAGTTGATTGTGAGCATGCCCAATCGAATTGCAGAGGTCCTGAAAAAGAAGGGCCAACACTGCAAACACTGACTCTTTGCATAAATGTCATGTAACTGTCGATAATAGCCTTTGAAACGTATGAAGTGCTTGTAATTATATTTCAGTACATCACAGAAACAACTGAAACAAAAATCTAAAAGCAGTTTAGCAGCAAACTTTATGAAAATAATATTTGTGTCATTCTCAAAACTTTTGTACACATAACCACATTTTTTTATATCATTATAAAGATAATCATGTTTATATAAACACTATAAATGAGAAGGAGTTCTCCCCTCCTCAATCCCGGGTCTGAATGCAGACACAGTGGATAGCAGTACAGCAGGTCTCTTGCCCTGTCTATTCCAACCATTAACCCTGCCGGTAGTCTGGAGGATTTTAAACATAGGCGAACACAGCAGCACAGATATAGGCAATGTGTCTTAATGGTAACGAACTCCACTGATAAAAGACAAAGTCAGCCATTCTCCAATTCTCCGCTATGAATAATAATGAGAAACCGATGCGTCATCACTCCACTAGCAGATTTGCGCTACGTCACCGATTTTGATCCTGCCCCAAAAATTATTTTAAACCCGAAAGATAAAATTAACTGACAAAAGCTCAAAATTATCCAGTTTTCCCCACAATTAAAGCTGACAGGTGCTAACATCATCTTAACTGATGCTCAACACACATAAATCTGTTAAAATTTTTTTTAAAAAAGTACTCCAGGGTGTCTTGAACCTTTAAGTCAATTTATGGTTAAACTTTGCCCACAAATCATGTATGTTCTCAACTGTGGATCCTGGTCAACTATAATCCTGACTCGACATGGCAGATCCTGCAACGTGACCATTGCGGATGCTCACACTGAGATATCGAAGCTGTAACGTTACATTGTGGAGCCCATACACCACAGACACTCGATTACTTCCCAGGCCTTCTGCTCCACAGAGTTACAATTCAACAGAAAGATGCTGGCAACAAAGAAAGAGAGAAGAGAGAGAGAGAGAGAGAGAGAGAGAGAGAGAGAGAGAGAGAGAGAGAGAGAGAGAGGGAGAAAATGTACAACAAACAGCTAGAGGGTGTGAGAGAGAGCAATCGAAAGAATCAGCGGCATTAGAAAAGGTGCCAACAACAAATCTGTCCTCTGAGTTAAGTGAGCCACTGGCACTTACACACAGCTCTCCCGCCTCTAAATCTCATCCACATTAATGATTGGCCAGCATTACCGCCCGTTGCTTAATCTCTCCTCATTATTGGCCACATCTGGAGGAGCCAGGCCGCTCTTTGGAGCCACAGCCGCATGTTACGCTGAGGTAAGGAAGCAAACACGCCAGCAACTTTCAAACAGATCGCATTTCCCAGGGAGCTTTGCAGTGGTAAACACAGCCCGGGGGCAATCCTGAAAGCAGGAAGTGTGATCCAACTGCCAGCCGGCTAATTGGAAATACTTTCCTCCGTCGAACGGACACAGCTCTCATTCCTGCAGACCCGAACACAGTCCCGCAGAACATTGGAGGGCCGCTATGGGCCCCGTTAGCTTGCTGTACCATCCTGACATGGCACAGGCAGGAGAGAAGCGAGTCCATGTTTTTATTCATGAAAAATATATCACGGGCAATGTCGGCTGGATAAAAATACCCACATAAAGTGGGCCAAACTGCTTCAAGTGAGGCGCTGTGATGTTTTTCTGGGAATGATGTTGTGATGTCATCAGCACCATGGATACAGTGTCTGTCTTGTTCTTGCTATTTGATTAGCTGTTATTGCTTATAGCGCAACACTTGCTTTTAAATCAATTTACCACGAAATGAAACTGTAAATGTGCTGCGCTGGGATCTGTGACTGAACCGTTATATTTCTACATTTTCATCTATGCATCTCTCTATAAAGAACCCATCCATTCTCAATACCTATAAAACACTGAGACTATTTTTAAGCTAACATTCAAACTGATAACTTTCCTAGCAAAGGATGAGAGTTACATGGATTTTTCTATCTAATTGAATCTATTTTAATTCGACTTCCTTACATGCAAATTGCAATTCTGATTCCTGCTTTCTCTCTCAACAGAGTGCATTAGCGTTCACATGAGTTTCTTTCTTTCTTTTTTTAGCAGCACTCCTTCTGGGAGTCTTTTTCTCATTCATTTCTGACATAGGGATTTTTACAAATTCTTTGTTAGAGTTATAAGCCACGATTCATGAACCAAATCAACCAGTTATGAAGAGAATCACAACAATACAAATGTTGATTTGAAGCATTTGAAAATTGGAGGAAAAATGTGCAAGACTGTGTACTTCACAGCTTTAATGATGGGAAAGGACATCAGTCGCATTAAGCATTGCAAATGATCATGTGCAATCAAATGAAAACTGACAAAAACATTAAACTATCCTTTTAAATGTGCTTATTGTGTCTATAGAAACAACATATTTAATTAAAATATTGCTCTCTCTCTTTCTCTTAATAGATAGTGAGATATATATATCTTTTCTGAGATTATAACTGCAAATTTAAGTTGAATTAACACAAGGGTTTAACAAAAGCAAATAAAATCCGTTAATGACAAGAGGTCTGTTTTTAAAGTCCGCCTGAACCAAACGTTGCGGCAGACATTCATTTCAGAATGATGACTTGTTCCCAACTGAAACAGAATATTGAGTACAGAACACTGAATATTGTTTTCCTTTTACGCTGATCTTCCCATCTTTCATTGGCAGTAAACTATCGGTTGGAGGGGCGTGGCTAATCATATTTTGCCCAAGCCATTGAACTGACATCATCAGAAAAAGCCTGATGTTCCAGAGTGGAAGAAAATGGTTACATTTTGATTAAAGATTACCAAAACAAACAGTGTATTAATTTGCATGGATTAATTGTTCATCACAACATGTGCTAGCAAAATAAGCATTGTGCATTTTTAATTTCCTGAAGACTTTAAACTCAACTCAACTTTAATTCTAAAGCATTTTCAAACAACCACAATGGGTAGCAAAGTGCTGTACATAAAAACAAAAAATACATTAAAAAACATGCAAAATACATACAATTTACAACGCATGATTAAAAGCTAAAGAAAATAAGTGTGTTTTCAATGACCTCTGAAATGTTTCTAAAGTACGAGATGTTCTTAAGGCCACTGGAAGATCATTATTAGGTCTAGGAGTTGCCACAAAAAAAAATCACAATTCATCAGTTGTTATTCTAAATTATCATAATCCCTGAGGAGAAAATTAATGGAGGATTTTTACCTTTATTTTGAAATCCGACTGTTGAGCTTGATTCAAATTCAGCAAATGAGCTGTAATTTTAAAGGCATTCTAAATTCAGCTTTATTGTCAGCGCCTTGGATACTGCCTGGCTTGTTTCTGGCATTTGATTGCTCATGGTGGTACTACTGCAACACTTTTAAATCGACTTGGCACAAAAGGAAAAGTGTAAATGTGTTGCACTGGGATCTGTGATTGGACAGCTCTCAGGCTTTTGATTCACTTTTAGATGTTTTCGGATTACATAAATAATTAAGCTCTGAAAAATGTCAATCCATATAAAATCGAATGGAATCTCTGTGGCAGTAAATCTATAGTCACTCCCATTTGCCAACAGCAGTAAGAAAGGAAATATGATGCAATTTTATGGAATGTCTGGAATTAATCTCTTTTTATTTTTTGTCTTCCTTTCCCAGGCTTTTTCCCCCCTTGTGCTGTGAACTGGTGGTTGAGGACAGGCTATAGCATTTTGCAAAACAAGTAAACCACAGGGCGATTCATGGTTTGGTGTTACTCTATTCCCAAGAAATCAGCTCTCATCCTAGAGCTCTGTAGCGCAGATAGCATCTGTTTTAAGAGCTTCGGATCTCAGCGTTGTGTCAGAGTAAACATATTGTATGCTGATGAATCTAGGGCTCTGAAGCGTCAGCCTACAGTTATTTAGAGTTAAGATGGAAGATAACACATTAGCAATAAGGAATTATCCACCAACTGTGCATGCATATAATATGCTGGGATCATTCAAACCCCATTGCGGAACGCATGCACATGACTCTAAATCTGACTTCTACATTCGATTTCAAATGCTGAGCCTCAAATCCAAAAGATAGACAATGTTTTTAGACAGTCTTCCTTACTGAATCATTCAAGGATATTTTGAATTTGTTCAAAGAGGCACACTTGCTGAATCACAGAGGCTGAATTTCAGTTCATCGATTGGAATATGAATTAAATGTGCAGTGAATTAAAATTTGAATAAGAATGAAAGGAAAGGGGGGCCTCACAGTGGCGCAGTGGGTAGCACGTTCGCCTCACAGCAAGAAGGTCGCTGGTTCGAGCCTCGGCTGGGTCAGTTGGCGTTTCTGTGTGGAGTTTGCATGTTCTCCCTGTGTTGGCGTGGGTCTCCTCGGGTGCTCCGGTTTCCCCCACAAGTCCAAAGACATGCAGTATAGGTGAATTGGGTAAGCTAAATTGTCCGTATTGTATGAGTGTGAATGGGTGTGTATGGATGTTTCCCAGAGATGGGTTGCAGCTGGAAGGGCATCCGCTGCGTAAAACATATGCTGGATAAGTTGGGGGTTTATTCCGCTGTGGCGACCCCAGATTAATAAAGGGACTAAGCCAAAATGAAAATGAATGAATGAATGAATATATATATATATATATATAGTATATAATGTACAATTGAAAGCATGTACAACCTTGGAGCTCAAAACAGCTCTGCATGTAAAGGGTTATCAATTATTGTGAAAAGAATTGCCCATGGAAAAAAGGAACGAATTAGTTTTTATTTCAGGAACCCAACTGTGGCATTCCGCTAAAAAAAGGAAAAATCTATGTATCTCTATCTAAAAATCTATCTTTTAATCAGCGCACACCCTGGGTTTTAGGGGCTAAAATTGCATTGTTTTAAAATTCAGATTAAGGCAATATTCATGTGCTTGTTGCATCATCTCATAAATATGCATGCCTGAAAATCCCTGAAAAACGCTCATGTCCTGATTAATGACGGGAGATCTGTATCTATCCCGGCTTTTAACACAGGAAACATGAGAAGATGCAGCAGAGAGCGCATTTAATCCAATCAGATAGGCACTCTTACATCTCTAGATACAACTATTTGAACTCACCAAAGTCCCAACACTTAACCTTAATCTAATAGGTCAGGCTTCTCTTACTTGTACACAAGCTCTGTGCAACCCCCTTGACACCGGATGGCTTTCTAGAGTGCACGAAATGGTTCATGTAACCGGCAAAAGAAAACATACCCTCAGCGCCCACTTCAGCTTTTTTTGGAGTAGACTCTCAATTGTATCGCTTTCTAACTCGCAGATAAGCTCTCATACCAGGGAGAATTTCTTACAAGCTTTTGGGAAACTACATTTCCCAGGAGCCCGTGGAGGGTTCTAGAGTTCGCAGACGGGAAAATAATGTCCTTTCTCTGACTTTGCACGTCTCACTCGGGGGTTCCGGTATATGCAAACGAAGCCAAGACAAGGGTGACTTTCATTTCGCTCTCGCTCTTTTCTGTTTGTAGGTGTTCTTCACATCCAGAACCACACACACAGCACACCTACTGATCTCACGCCACGTCTATAAAAACCCTGAACAGTCTGATTACACTGATCTTTATCCAAGTCTACGCTGAATCAGGACAGCCACACTGGTGCTGGGCCAGGACAGCCAATTCACATTCATTACGCACCTTAGAGCAGAGTACATTTGTTTTAAGAGGGTTTTCAGATGCAACAGTTTTTTAATTGGAAAAGACAAAGGAGACTCTGTTCCATCTCTGCTAGTATGAGACTAGAACAACACTGCGCAATTTTATTCTCAAATAATCTGACATTAGTTTAAGTCAGCCAGCATATCCAAACACGAGTTTGTTTTCCTCTCCTCATTATCTTTTCATCTTTAACACCAGCCTATTATACCATCAGCAGGGGGAATGTGGCAAAAACTGCTAATGACCGCATGATTGAAAACAAGAAAATGCTTTTGTTACACACTCAGACACAGCTCATTGTCAGCTTTCCCACCATGAACTTACATTTTACATTTGCCAACTGCATAGACTGCGTGATTTAAGGAATACATTATTGCTTCATGTATTCCCTTGGAATCAAACCCATTATCTTGCTTTTGCAAACATCACCGTGATTCACTTTTTTAGCTCAGACAACTTTTTTTTATCACATAATGTTTACAAGCAATCCAAAAATGACACTAGTTTGACTGGGGAATATGGAATTTTGGCATCTCGAAATGTGTTTGCTAACAATGTGCAATATACATGTATCCTTCCTGGGTTTTCAAAAAGCTAACTTGGGCATTTCCAGCTGTCAAGATGTCATTTTTTGAACATCTTCAAGATCTGCCTCAGGGAAACATCAATGATACACACTGGCTTATCCAAACAAACTCCAAAGGAGGTTGACTTCACGACATGCCATGTCTTTACCATTCAAACATATTGTTTTTTTATGAATGTACGCACACCAATGGCACCTCTCAAGATCTACTCCATCTACAATTGTGACTACATTTGATGTGTCCAGTGTGTGAAATAGAAATCTGTACATTTCAACGTCCATGACTATGATGGTATGTGTAGTAAGAAGTGTTTCAATTATTCATTCATTTTCTTTTCAGCTTAGTCCCTTTATTAATCTAGGGTCGCCACAGCGGAATGAACTGCCAACTTATCCACTATATGTTTTACGCAGCGGATGCCCTTCCAGCTGCAACCCATCACTGGGAAACACCCATACACACTCATTCACACACATACACTATGGGCAATTTAAATTACCCAATTCACCTATACCGCATGTCTTTGGACTTGTGGGGGAAACCGGAGCACCCGGAGGAAACCCACGCAGACACAGGGAGAACATGCAAACTCCACACAGAAACGCCAACTGACCCAGCCGAGGCTCGAACCAGCAACCTTCTTGCTGTGAGGCGATTGTGCTACCCACTGCGCCACCGCGTCGCCACTGTTTCAATTATAAGTCTATTAATTTTATTCCTATCGCAACATATATAGCAGCAAAACAAAATATCGCAATGTCATATTTTTCCAATATGGTGCAGATCTACCTCCTGCTAATTTTATTGGCACACAATATGTTGTGCTGTCATTATATCATTGCTGAATGCATTGCTTTTGTATCTGAATTCCTGAAGAACAACCCATGACACAACAGTGCTCTTTTTCTAAACATTTCCCCCCATCTTGTATTATATTTGAACTGTTAAATTAATGGTACACTGCAAAAACAAATGCTTTTTGTACTTATATTTTTTGTCTTGTTTCTAGTTCAATATCTAAAACGTCTTAAAACAAGAAGCATTTACTAGACAAGTAAAAAATATCATTAAAATCAAGTGAGTTTTTCTTTAAAACAAGAAAATAATCTGCCAATAGTGTAAGCTAAATAATCTTATGTCAAAACGAAAAACAAGATTATCTTGCATAGCCCATTGGCAGATTATTTTGCATGTTTTACGAATGCTTCTTCATTTAAAATGTTTTTAGATGTTTGGACTAGAAACAAGACAAAAAAAGGAAGAAAGGCATTTTTGAAGTGCCGGTATGACTTTTTACTTGACTATACTTTGATTTTAAATTAATTAAATTAGACAATACAAGATATCACCATCATAAGTCTTCCAGCGGGCTTATATTATTGCAGAAATATACATTAAATGATAGTTCACACAAAAATGTGGTTACAAATCTGAGTTTCTTTCTTCTGATGAAAAAAAAGAGCATATTTTGAAGAATGTTGGAATTTAAAAAAAACATATAACATGGAAGTCAATGGTTAGTGGTTTCCAAAATTCTTTGAAATATCAGAATTACATTCAACAGATGAAAGAAACTCAAACCGATTTAGTACCAATTGAGGGTGAGTAAATGGTGTGTACATTTTCATTTTTGGATGAACTACCCCTTTAAAAGGTCCTGTGAAGTGCTTTGAAATGTGCATTTTTATTTGATGTTTGACGTGATCTCAACTGAAAGTGCATCAAATGAAAAGTAAATGAGAAGCGTCGTGAAGGGGGCGGGACATGTCAGATACTAGAAAGCATTTGATTGGTCAAGATTTGATGAGAATCTGTAGTATGAGGTGACGTGAATGAAACCGTTTATCCATTTAGGCGGAAGTGACAAACTACAAACTTTACATGTCTATATCAGGTTTTATTAGATGTTTATTTAATGAATTTTGTCACTGTTTTGGAGCACACTAGATTATAGATATCTTAAAAACTATTAATAATGATACTAACATCAAAAAAACTTAATTTTAATTTAATAGGACCTTTAAGACCTTTGTACACGGTCAATTGCTTCAACCAAAATAAAAAAAAAATCTAAAATAATCTTTCAAAGATTAATAATTAGTCACCTTGCAGACTTCATCAAATCTTAGCAGCTTAGAAGTGCTCTCTGTAATAACCCGGGAGCTTTGTTTCCCAGTAGAATTAAGAACATGGACTTTCTGGAAATGCATAAAGCCAATCAGATTGGAGCTCGCTGTTGTTTCAAAGCAATAAGCTTCAGATGGCCAGTGAGCAGCTGATAGGTACTGCATGCAATCTGTCTGTACGTTGGGAAATATTGCTTTTGTTGTCCCGAAAAACGAGTGAGGCATGAAACTAGACCACATTTTAAGGCATGACAAATGTAAAAGCCGCTCCACATCTTATTGACTTCTAAAATAGCTAATTTTGGCCAAAAATCTATGACAGCCGAGCCTTGTGTGTGTGTTCATGCATCGTGACAAGCTTGTGAAAATGTCTTTTCAGTTGAAATGCATGGTTGAAATTATAAAAAAAACAAAAAAAACTAAACTGTGTGTTCTTGGCAGAGAGCTTGTATCTTGAACAAAGATAAAGCACTTTACTGAACCAATTGTTCAAATCAATACAGAATCTTTATGTTTACAAACACTGCTTATCTATACACATTTTGCTTTAATGCTGCAGTTTGTTTGCTGTAATGGAATATTATTTAAAGATATGAGCACTTTGCCACATCCAGCTGTCTCGACAGCACTCTTGTACAGAGACCATTGCAATAGCAGAACGATATTTGTCTTTACAATGGACACACAAGAGAACAATAACAGCCACAGCCTGGAAATAAAGAACAGCCTACCTCTCTGCTTGAAATTAAAGGAGTAAATCAAGACAAGACAAAATTCACTTTTGACTAATTAACAACACTTTTTATTTTCTATAAACCCCTTCTGAAAAATCCATAATTATGACTTATAAAATGTTGTGAATCCCATTGGGTTTTCTCTCCACACTCACACACACACACACAAGTCTCTGGTGTTTTCTCATTTGTGTGCGAAGAAGAGTCATCAGGGGTTAAAATGTGCCAAGTGTGCACATAATTTGTGGCCCGTCGCCTGACTAATCAGTTTTTTAGTGATCCATTACTCTGCATTATTTATGCTAAGTAGCCATTCTGTTCAGGACCATTTATAATGCACATTACTTTGAAGATCTCTTAAAGACATTCGATCGCACAAACCCACACACACACACATACATAAAACCACATTAATCCTGACATGCTTTCACAAACATGCACACATGTCAGCATCACTGAGGTTTTACGCCATAAAAACCGCATAAATCACTCAGCCCAAATGTGCACAAGGAACACGGATAACCGTCAAAATGTCTCAGGTCAGCGGAGGGACACAGCAACATGCTTCAGCAGCCACGCAATGCCACACACACACACAAACAAAAGAGCTCATTTTCCCTTGCAGTGGATGCACAGTTGTTTAGCCCTACGAAATGAGCCCCAGAGCTGCGGCGTCCTCTTTAAAATGACCTTTCAGAATTCATCAAGCAGGTTATGGAGGATCTCCAGATGCTTCCACCACATGTTGAGCTGCTCGCAGACATGTCACTGAGGATGTAGCACACATATCTGAGGCTACGGGTGATCTGTCCTACAAGTCACACACACACACATTAAGAGACCACGTGTGCACACACTCGCACAGACATCAGAAAGGTGAAAACTCCACTAACACCTACTGACTTCAGAGGCCGCGAGCATTGAACTGGATATATCTCACACACAAATACACACACTTCAGAGACCAAAGTGAAAAACTGTCTCTCCCTCACACACACATACACACACACCTAGGTTCAAGTACGAAACTTGCACATCAGAGACCATGACTGGACATCTGTAGTTCACTCTCTCTCACACACACACACACACACACACACTTAGAGCTTCCTCAAGAAACGATACTGCAAGTGAAGAAGACCTGATGAAATTATGTGCTCTGCTACACTTGCAAAACTTGTTTCCTTCTTTATTGCTTTATATATCTGTAGTTCTTGTCTGTTCTTCATATGTGACATCGGTGCGAAATAAATCATATTTGCCTTATTATTGTGGATTTCGGTCTATATTGAATGCGGTGTAACTTCCTACTGCAAAATATTGGCAAGATACATCTTTCTATCGAATTGTCCTTCACAGGATCCATGTGAAATTAAAACGCACACTGGTTGCCAGTGTATTGTGCCTCTTGAACAGATGATGAATCTGCACTTTTTTTTTACCTTCATTAGCATAGCCTATTTAGTCTGATACTCTAACAAAGTACTCTTACGAACCAACAATGCTTTTAGCGAATCCAAATTAAACCGCATGCAGTCGCAGTATACTATTATTAACAAATGGATGACTCTTGTGAGCCAGTTCTTTTCAGTGAATCAATATTAGCTACAGCGTGACCAATATGATTTATGAACAAATTACTTTTATAAACCAGTTAAACTGGGAAACCCTGGCCAAAGTAGTCCGATTTGAATCAAATGACTCTTATGAACCGGCTGTTTTCTGTCAATCAAAATTAGACAGCACAATAATTATAGTCTGATTTATGTGTGACTGATTCTTTTGAGCTGGTTCTTTTTAGTGAATCCATATTAGACAGTGTATAATCACATATATACGCAATTACATTTGGAAATGTGGAAAATATTGGCAAGACCCATCTTCCTATTGAATTGTCCTTCTCAGGGTCCATGTGAAAAAAATGCACACTGCAACCAGTGTATTGTGCCTCTTGAACAGATGATGAATCTGCACTTTTTTTTAGCTTCATTGGCATAGCCTATTCAGTCTGATACTTTAGTTAGATACTAAAACAAAGCACTTTTATGAACCAGCAATGTTCTTAGCGAATCCGAATTAAACCACAGTTGCAGTAAGCTATTATTAACAAAAGGATGACTCTTGTGAGTCAGTTCTTTTCAGTGAATCAATATTAGCTACAGCGTGACCAATATGATTTATGAACAAATGACTTTTGTAAACCAGTTATTTCTAGTGAATCCAAATTATAGAGAGTCAGATTCACAGACAAATGACTCTTTTGAGCTGGCTCTTTTAAATTAGACTGTGTGTGACCAGAATAATTGGCAAAGAAACTTATTACTCATAAATGGATGAAGACAGAGTGGCCAATGTTGTCTGATTCATGAACAAATTACTATTATGAACTGTCTCTTTCCGGTATATCAAAATTGGACATTGCTGTCAATGTAATCTGATTCATAAACAAATGGCACTTATGACCCAGCACTTTTCAGTTAATAATTTCACTTACAGATTTAAAAGAGTACCCCAATAATGACTGAAGCCACAAAAATTAGAGGGTCCATTAAATGGCATAAAATATTTTCGGATGATATATTTTCGGTGGCTGAAAATTCGGTACATCTCTAATATCAACACATTGTTTCCCATTCCCATCCCCATTGTTGCACATTTCTGCTTTGTGATTGGCTCTTAGATCAGTATTGAGTAAAAAAAAAGTCCAGAGCTTATCATTGTTTTTGACATGAATTTTATTGCGATGTAATATAATATCGTTTATTGGCCCAGCCCTAATTAAAATCATAACCAAGTCTTTTGAACAAATGACCCTTATGAACTGGCCAATTTTCAGTGAATCCAAATCTGACAGTCTGGACAATAGTCTGACAATAGTTTAATTTTAATCGAATGACTCTTATGAAACGGCTCTTTTCAGTCAATCAGAATTAGACAACACAATAAGTGTAGTCTGATTCATGTATGACTGATTCTTTTGAGCTGGTTCTTTTTAGTCAATCCAAATTGTGTGGACATTGTGACCAGTGTTACACAATTACATTTGAAAAGATAAAAGTTGATTTTAATAATGATCAAAGGCAAGTGTTCATTTACAACATTACCCTTTAATGCGTAGGCCTATGATTTATGCAACAAATACAGAAAAAACTCCAGCACTGCCTGCATATTTTTGAAAAGCTCATACCTGCTCCTCATAGCGACTGGCTGCCACTTGCCGTTTTTCTCCTGACATTTACATAAAGTTTAGCATTTCTCAACTTTTGGACATGCTTGACTGCTCTAAACGTTTTTGCCGATCTGCTGTCAACCCCACAATTCACCATGCGAGCCCATTTTTTTTTGGATTTGCTTAGGAATGAATAGAGTAACCACCTACTACTCAACACTCATTTAATCAATCCAAAACTGAAACTGAATCAACACCTGATATACTACAATTTTATTTAAGTGTGTTTTGGCAATAAAATAACACACACACCATTTATCAAAATTTTAGAGTGTATCCAATTTTTCATGTTTTTGAAGTCTCTTATACTCAACAAGGCAGGAATGTTTTTATTTTAATATATTTTTTACTCCCAAATGGTAAATTCAGCAGCCATTACTCCAGTCTTCTGTTTCACATATAACCTTCAGAA
Source organism: Danio choprae (assembly GCA_903798125.1). Lineage (NCBI taxonomy): Eukaryota > Metazoa > Chordata > Actinopteri > Cypriniformes > Danionidae > Danio > Danio choprae. The sequence goes on from CAIGQW010056824.1 coordinate 2,741,158, forward strand.
ATTATTCTATTATGCTGATTCAGTGCATTAAACAGTTAATATTTTGTTGGAAACCATGACTCAGTTTACATTTATTTAAAAGTGAAAATAAGACCTAATTCTGCAGAAAACACGGCATTTATGTGCAAGGATTTACACTTTTTTCTTATGTTAGAGAATAGGCTGACAGACCTTATTACACCTAAACACTTTAAAAGAGGAAAGAAAGTTTGTGACGCTGAAACCAGCATCACAAGTAATTTATTCTACCATAAAACCAGTCATCGACCATTCTACATTAGATACAGCACTCAACATGCCCATATGCACCATTTAAACAACCTATACATACTCTCAAGCAACCTCCATTACCGCATATATAAAACAAAAGATGAGTACATATGCATTCTTACATCGGGCAATGCAAAAAGCCTGCGCACACTCACATATACGCTCATATTCGCATTAAGGATGCAAAGGGTTAGTGGATATGCAAAAGCACAAAAAAAGCACAATAATGAATAATGCAGTGAGCGGCAAAAATAGCTGACGGAGTTTAAGTGTTTGTGTAAGAGAGAGAAAGGACGAGATCAGGATCAATGACAAAAGAAAGAAAGAAAGAAAGAAAGAAAGAAAGAAAGAAAGAAAGAAA
>CAIGQW010056824.1:2746788-2770652 GCA_903798125.1 Danio choprae
TCTCTCTCTCTCTCTCTCTCTCTCTCTCTCTCTCTCTCTAACTCTAATATCCAGTTTCCTATGGAGAGTAAGGAAAAGAGGTAGATGAACAAGGCTGGATGGGCCAGAATCACGTATGAATTGCAAAATTGTAGATAGAATCTCATAGCAGGATGGATGGCACTGGTGAAATTGCCTCATGTGGGCAGATGAGAGCATGAAAATGAGCTCAAAGTGGATAAATGAATGACCAGGAAACTCTCTGGTTGAAAATTCGCACCTTGGTTTCGAATAGACGTGAGGAGGTGTTTCCTGGGAGAGGACCTCCTGTAGAGTTTGATCAGGTATAGTGCCGAGGTGAGATTCCTCTCTATTTCTGTGCCATAATGACCAGGAAGAGCCAATCACACCATTCGCTGGAAAATCAATAGGACACTGATGTCTCTCTCCATCTCTCTGGCAGCCTCTCATTCTCTCTCTCTCTCTCTCTCTCTCTCTCTCTCTCTCTCTCTCTCTCTGGCCAGTGCAATTCAGGGTAATTCTCTTCACGTTAGAGGGACTTTATTGGCAAGGCCATAGACAAGTATATTACAACTGAACTGATTTGAGAGGGCAAAGGGGACAAGAATGTATTAAAAAAAGGCTTCTTTTTTTTTACTGTATTTGAAATGTAGGATAAAAGAGTGTATTGCGCATCTCTAAACCACTGCATTTCTCCCCATAAAGCTGTAATTTTCTTTTTATTTGAAGGGGCTATAGAACTGAGCAATCACTGTTATTAGCCATGGATATAAAGTGAACTGCAGTCAGGAACTTATTGCTCAAGCTTGCACACGTAATGTCAATCAATGCCTCATAGCCGTTATATTTTCCCTTTGGTTAAAGGTTAAAATAAAGGAGGCTATACTTATACTTAAAATCCTGGTGCTGTTCACTCTCCTTCCTTTCAAAAACAATATAAACACATGAAAAATGACAGCAGGGAGAAAATCGAAATGAAAAACATTTTTGATCATAACAGTATGTTTGGATTGATATATTCTGTATCTGGTAACGTAAGACATTAGTTTGAATTAATCATCTTTTTTTGAAAGAAACAGTAGCTCTCGTTTGGCATCATCCTGAACATTATATGCAAATGTTTCATGTGGCAATAAAAAAAGCAATTAATATGCCAAGGAATCTTACATATAGTCCCTTTAAAGGTTGGAAACAGTCACATGGAGGCTTTTAAACTGAAATAATGAAGGGATCTTATGTACACTAGAGGCTTCATTCACAGAAATGCAATATGCATTGTATCCTCTGAACAAAATGCATTAGTATGCTCTGTATCTTAAGAGAATATACTATTTTTTTAAGCATTAGAACAGAATAATGCAACGAATATAATTTACTAAGACATTATTCAGACATTACTAAGACATTATTCATAAAATACAACCTAATGCAATGCAAAGATCAAAACACAAAACAAAACTCAAGATGTATTACTTTATTTTTATTATTTCTAATCAATTTTTCACAAGGAATCCTTCTTTAGTCAGTACCGCGCATAAATTTTTTGCATTTTTTATATTGTAGGATAAAATAATGTGTGTAGCAAGGCACTAAACGGTTGTTATTTTTAAGTGTGAAAACTATAGAGAGGCATATAATTTATAAAAACAGATGACTCTCATTGGTGTGCATATACACAAGTGGATCCATTCATTAAAAAAAATCCAACAAACATTGCATCTCCATAAAGTGTTATTTTACTGAAATGTAGGATAAAAAGAATATGTAAATAATAAAAGAATAATCATTGCACCTCTCTCCCTTTATAAAGCTGTGATCTTCTTTTTAATTAACTGTGGGGATTGGGGAAAATGTTTCTTCAACCAAAGGAGGTTTATTACCGCTCATACACAAGAGCGGTTCATTCACTATGCATTGCATCCTCTGCGATTAAGGGAGACTGTGCCTCAGAAGACTTATTAGGCATAAAAAGAAGCCATCACCCCTTAATGGCGTCATCTACGACTCATCTCTGCCGGGACTCGAACCCGGAGCCTCTGGATTAGAAGTCCAGCGCGCTATTCCATTGCGCCACAGAGACTGAGCCACATGATGCAGCGTAAAGCGAGGTCATATTGTGCATCAGCTCCATTGCATCCCGCAGCATCAGGACCAGTTTAATGCTGTAATTGCGTCACGTCCCGCCAGGGGGCGCGCGCTCCTCTAATGCTGACGTTGTGCGGCAATGGCGGACTGCCGCTCTCTGCTCCTCAGTAATGCTAAATAATCATGCTTTATTTTAGTCAGCGGTTTGAAAAGCGAGAAGAAAATCTAGAAAAACTATATAACGGCACTATGTTATTCAGTCGACGCCTCAAACACACAAATTATTTCACGAGGTATTTCTTTTCCTCTGCTTTCGACAAAATATGTCAAATTCGGTCGAGAATGAATATGAACTTAATATAAAGCCTCGGTTTTTTGTTTATATCCGCGAGTAATTTATCGTCGTGTTTAAAAAGCAGGTTTAATACTACATAATTACCATATATCACTTTATATGGGTTTTCGATCCATTTAGTCTTTCAGCTACGACGGTCCACATGCTAGAATACGAATGGAATACAGTTTGGGGATAACAATTTAAGGCATTTTTATTCATAAATATCCTTTTATAGTGAGAATTCATCAAGTTTTATAAGTTAGTGATGGTGTTTACCAGTATAAAAGAAATACGGGAACTTACTTTGCATTAAATTTGTGTCGTTTTTCCATCGAGTATAAACGTGAAGAGAAAAACATGCACTTCATATTATGTAGCATTTCTTAAAGTATAGTTACAAAGGCACTTTGTTTGAGAATAGTGCCTTAAGACTCCACAGGTAACAATAGAAAGTGATTAAATAAGCAATTAAATCTTTATGTGCACAATAAAAATATACTAATGAAAAACTAGATGGGGAATAAATGTTTAATGTGTAGCCAAAATAAACACTAACAAAAAAAAAATCTATTTCGAGTCAGCAGGATGAAACATTAAAAGCAGAAACTTAAAGCAGGATGAAACATTACATTTGGTAAATAGTTTTCTCATTTTCCAGTGTACCCCAAGCAAACACTTCCAAATAAACCAACCTGATGCATTAATAAAATATAACACAATTTGTTTGGGTTTTTTTTAACCAGAAGTGTCAGGGCTTGTCTTCTAGTTTCAAACGCAAATAGATTACTTAGCCCTAGTTTGTATTTTAGTGAATAGGACAGGAAATGATGATAGAAAGGGTGCATTAGGACTCCAGGATGGAGTTTTTCAATAAACACCCAGTCCAGTGATTATGTGTAGTCTGTAATCCGACCCAATCCATTTTACGACATTACCATTTAAATGAAAAAAGCCCACAGCCATCCTTGACATTATCATTCAGGTGAACACGATTTGAGGTGTGTAATTTAACCTGCACAGCGCAACTTCAACATTTGGGTTTATTTAAAATACTAACCAGATTCTAATCATGTTCAGATATTAGTAGTTATTATGAAACATCACCATATGGTCTTTATGAATTGCGTTGTCTTAAAACTAACACTTTGCATTCATATGCTGCAAACTATTGAGTAAAGAGAAATAAATCTTCGCACAAATGCACAAGAGTGTCAGTTATAATCCAGACTGCCAAATGGATGATTTAAAATGAATCATTCAAAATGAAGAGGTCCAATTGGTTATGGGCCTTTGTGATTTTATTTAACTACAAACTGAAGCAAATCAAGCACAGGTCAGCAGTTTTGGAAACACTGCAGTGACTCATTAAATCAAGGAAAACAGATTAGTTTCCAATATAGTTGTTGTAGTTCACTGCAAATGCCAAGTTAAGTACCCCTTTTCTCTAAATTTGATAATACTATTGATGAAATAACACAGAAAAAAGCACAGCAGATGCTTTCTTTGGTTTTATATAGATGTGTATTTTATTATATTAATGAATTTGGTCCTTACAGACCGCTTCAAGGACAGATAAACCAAAGAACCCAGCTTTCCATGTTTTCATTTGTTTGAGTTTTTGATCTACATTGCAGCAAGACCAATGGATGTGAGAACAGTCAGACCAAGGACAACGTAGCCAGAACGATAGACTTCAGGAATCTTAAAACCCTTCCCAGCATCCCACGCCTAAAAGAATAAAAAAAACAGAAATATTTATATTAAAAAAACATTAAAAGTAATCAAATTAATTAGAAGACAAGCTGTATCAGCAAATGATCAACGTTTGCTGAAAAAAATTACATTTCTTTGATAATTCCTTAGATCAATTTAATGCATATTTATTACTTTCCAATAACCTGACCTCAAACTTTTGAACTGTAGTCTTAATGTCATTCTTAGAGGACAGCATTAATCATTATCAGAGCAGATTGTCTGAATATACTGTGTTCATTTATTCACTTATTCATTTGTGTGTTTGTGTGTGTGTGTGTGTGTGTGTGTGTGTGTGTGTGTGTGTTGTACCAGATGACGGATGCCATTGAAAGTGTGGTACACCACTGGGAAAGCAAGAGCAAATTTGCTGAAACCCAGAAACTGTGGCCCAAAGGTCAAGGAGTGAATCAGGTCAAGGTAATACGGGTAACTCTCCGGTAACACCAACGCAGCAAGTGCAAATGCAGATATTCCTGAAACAAAAAGTATGATACAACATTATAGCCATTTAGTCATGAATACAAAACTTCTCTTTAAAAGACCCTAATATACTTCGAGCTAAATCAAAGAACCAACCGGTGTAACAATTTCAAAGTAAATCAGAGGATTGAAACATCTTGTCAAAGCAAAGTTTGTGGAAAGGTCAGCTCCAGTTGTAAACACATTTGAACGATAATGCTGATTATTTAACAAGCTCCACATTCTCTGACTTCTTCTGTTTATTTCTTATGTCCAAAGAAAAGTAAACTAAAAAAGAAATGGATCATCTGAAAGCAAAATAAATGTTTTTCATGATTAAAGTATGAAATGAAATATAAGACATGAAATATATATATATATATATATATATAATTATTATTATTTTTATCTATTCATCAATCTTCCTTTATTTTGTTAGCAACGCCCACATTCCAACATTAAAATCAGTTACCAGAAGATTTTTTTCTCATTTCAGCACCGTTTCAAGTGGATGTATGTCATGGTAGAGGAATAAAGGAAATCTTCACTTCCATTTTAGGCCAAATTCAATACTGTAAAGCTGTTTCCTTCAAAGTAATCTATTGTATAAAGTGTTGTGATGTGAAAATTCTGTATCCACAGCATTATGATTAGATGCTTTCTTAACTGCTTTTTCCTCACAGTTTTCGTTGCATGCTTTTTTTTTTTTATCAAGAGGAAAACGAGCAGCACATACTTGCATATTGATCTAAATGCAACTCACAACATCACAATCACAAAAATTAATTCTTTACAATCCTAAGCGAAGAATGATAATGAACTTTGACTGAAACAAACTCAGCACTAAAGGCTCCTATATATGTCAAACCAAATCGACATAATTTCCATCAAAATCAGTTTGAAACAAACTTCGTTTTGGCAATTCAAAACAGCTCAAAAAATCTAACTTTTGAGAAGTTTGTTTTAGCTCTTAAGCAACTTTGAGCAACAATTGGTCTGTTGTTTTTACTCAATCGGTGAGTGTGTTTTGGAGCTTTTGGATGTGCGATTTTTCTCATTCCACAGATGTCACAAATAAGAACATTCAGGACAACAACACCTATTTTGCAACATGAATACACTGGAGGGTTGAGTAGCAGAGCTGGTACAGATTACCCGCACATGTACAATTGCTCGTGGTGTTTTTTGTTGTTGTTTTTTTGCATGTTTCACATATGCTAATAACCTTTTCAGGAGATTGTCAAAATTGTGCTGTGCACATTCTGAAGTGTTAAAAATGTATTTGCTAGATAAAAAGTGTGAACTCACCATTAATCTTTGATCATTTTTGTTCTTTTTCTGTGTGACTGAATAGATCGTTTACAAAACTGTTCTTCTCTTACAGCTGCCATTGCTGTTGTGTTTAGGGTTAAACATGAACAGTGTGACACTTTTACAACTCTGCCCCCTGCAGAATGTCAGAATGTTTGAAAACAGTATACCATCTCTCAGCCTTTTCCAACTTATTTTTACCCTCAATGTACGAAAAAGAGCTTTGTTTGAAGTATATTGAGGCCTTTGTTTTGGCTCTTCTTTAAAATGACAACCACTTCATTCTTCAGTTTTGCTTAAAATTTAGTGGGGCTTTTAAGCCATTTTTAATTAAAGATGACAATGATAAATATATAGTTTTAATAATCCATCTAATTATGTAAAAATAGTGAAATAGACACCACGGTTATAAGGATAATGACAAAGTAACTATACTGAAAGAATCACTTTTTTCCAGCTAATAAACAATATAAACACTGGCAGTCAATAAGAATCTATCTGAATTTTAAAGAGCTTGAGTGTTTAATGTGGCAGACAATATTTATAAGCAGAATTTTATCATGTATTGGTGTGAACAACACTAATGTGGTTTCTTGGTCTGAACAAGGTCAGTTACCTGAACTTAGTGCTATGCCTGTTCCTCTGTGTGAGATTGACATCGCCATGGGGACAGACCACCTGTAAACACCAGATCCACTGATTATTCATATTTTTGAACAATTAATTGCATTACAATCAGAACAAATCACCACATATCCACAAAAATGCAATGCTGTTGACTGAATGATACACGCACTCCAAGACAAAGATTTGGTAACACTCACTTGTAGATGGTCATATGTGGTGACATTGGTCGATTGAGTCGTGTGTTTTTTGCCCAAAACTTGTCCATTTCCTCATCAGCCGCTGTCCCCATTGGAACGGCACTGGAAAACAAGGTAGAATTCTTAAACCCCAAGCATAGTTCAGTTTCAAAAAACTATGCTGTAAGAAAACATGCATTCAACAAATACACAATAGAAAGATTCGTCTTTGTCTTGTTATAAGCAACAAAAATGTTCTGGATTTGCAGATTTGTTTTAATTCCTTCACACAAGTGATTGTCAGTGTGTCTGCAATCTTCGGTAGTTTGTGGTAGTTGTTGTTGTTGTTGACCAAAACAACAGTCAAGTTCAGCATTGACACCTTGAGGACAAACTAAGTTGAGCAAAAACTATTACCCATATTGGGTATCAAATGGAGAATACTTTGAAGTGCTGTTTATGTATGCAGTAAAAAAGAAAAATAGAAGTTTACTTTGGGCTTCGTGTGCACTATATGCAGACCCTCGCATATGCACAGAAAAGAAAAGTATACTTTGGAATTTAATATAAAAAAGTGTAAGAAAAATATAAAAATACTCACTGTCTGTAGAGAACGCCAAACTGTGACCGTGACGAATACACACCCTGCCGGGCCACCGACCTTAAACACAGTAAAAACACCGTGAATTTCAACACAACTATGAAACCAGCCTATTTAAAGTACAAAAGCACATTGTGCAGTCACATTCTGTACATATTTATCAAGCAAGCTCATTAAAGAAACTAATTCAGGTCAGATTTTAGCTGAAACCTTAAAACAAATACAAATGGAAATCACGTCATGTCAGATATGAGACTCTTTTAGATCCATTTGAGACGTATGAATCTAACAAATGATATACACACGACCATATACAGCTTATGATAACTAATTTAACGTTAAGTTACAGAAGTTTCCACTGGAAGGAAACCAGCAGATAGTATGAGTAAAAACCGACGATTCCTGTTTACCTAAAGATTATTCTTATTACAAATGTAACTATGTTGAAGGACAAGATAACTGACCGTGAATAAAGACATAAAAGCAAAGTTTTTATATATACATGGCTATAAACATAACAGAGCAAAGTGCAGTACATAGTGTTGTTACATATATAATATACGTTAACAACATCAGCAACCCTCAATGTCACGACTATCAAACCGCTACGTTATATGGCATTAATAAAGCAGTCAAAACTAGTAGTTTCACCTTAAACCAAATAGAAAGCAAAACACATTTTTAAAAATAACATGTTCGTACTGACCTTAGAAGCAACGCCATGTTTTTGAGCGTGAGTGTTCGGACGTGACGCAGCCGGATCTAATATGTCGCACACGAATACCAAGCCGGCGCCATTTTGGTAAGGTCAAAACATTCTGATTGATTGGGAGGTCGACGGGACAGTTGGTAGGTTATTGAATTCTACTTAAAACTATAATAATACTTCGAAGTCATATTCAACCATTACATTTTTTATTTCATCTTCAATCTTTACAGTTGATTTTGCACAGTGAATTATTTAGAAGACGCCAAGTCCAACATAAAGGTCAAACATTTATATATTCACACACTTTTTATAGCATTTTATTCTTTTGTTTTGTTTATACAATTATTTAAATTAAATCCAAATAATTATAACATTTATATTACAATAAAAGTCGAATAAACTAGCACCACCAAAAAAAAAAAAAAAATGAAGTACATAAACACAAATTGAAAAGAAATATGAGTAATGTACTACATTGCACACACAAGTGCAAACTTAAAGAAAATGAACTCTAAATGAAAGCTTACAACCAGGCGAAAAGTAATAAACTCACAGCAAAAATCAAATCAGTAGAAATGTAATGATCCTGAACCCTATTCCACTATTAAATCATCACATTATTGAGCATAACGATATTCAGGATACATCATGTAAACAGATTATGCTCGGTGGATTTACACACTCGCACACACAGTCGCATACATTCAGTCTTACATGATAAATGGCATGATTGTCTGATCCTTTATTTGTCTCATTACCTTCATGTCTTTTACACACACACACACACGCACACGCACACACACACACACACACACACACACACACACACACACACACACACACACACACACACAGGCAGTTATGCACACAAGCAGTCATGCACAGAGATTGCATATTGTTGTTAATAGTAGGTCTCTATTTCCACCCAGCCTGCAAATGAAAGACAGAGAGAGCAAAATTAATTAACCGAATTAAAAAAAAAATCTAAAGCTCTATTCACAGAGATTCAATTACTAGGCTCTACAAATGATGTAATATTGCAGTATTGTTTGGACCTTGAATTTAAAGTAATATTGACAAAATGTAGCTGCACAATGTCAATGTATTATTAATCAGCTTTAGTAGTAAGCTTTAATTCATAAAATGAGCTCTTATTTGCCTAAAATGCTTAAAGGCACAATATGCACAATTATTTCATTAAAAGGGTTTTCCACTATGATATCATATTTTAAACTTTAGTTGATGTGTAATGTAGCTGTGTGAACATAAACAACATCTCTGAATGTAAAGCTCAAAGTTCAATGCAAAGGGAGACATTGGCTTTTACAGAGTTAGCTTAACAAAGCCTACAGCGAACGAAGTTTGGTGACTACAAACAAATACATCCGGGCTAGTGGGCCTTTCGGAGGAACTAGGAAATATGACAGTCGTTTTCATGTTAGCTGAGTAGCAGTATATAATCAAAGTAAGATTGCTTTACATCTTATGAACACAATCAAGCCTTAAAAATACACTCTGGACCACCCATTTAAAATATAATATATAAGAGTTTTATATATTTTGCTGACTTATGTACTTAGATTGGGGGCAGCACGGTGGTGCAGTGGGTAGCACAATCGCCTCACAGCAAGAAGGTCGCTGATTCGAGCCCCAGCTGGGTCAGTTGGCATTTCTGTGTGGAGTTTGCATGTTCTCCTCGTGTTTGCGTGGGTTTCCTCCGGGTGCTCCGGTTTCCCCCACAATTCCAAAGACATGCAGTACAGGTGAATTGGGTAAACTAAATTGTCCATTGTGTATGTGTGTGAATGAGTGTGTATGGATGTTTCCCAGTGATGGGTTTGCAGCTGGAAGGGCATCTGCTGCGTAAAACATATGCTGGATAAGTTGGCGGTTCATTCCACTGTGGCGACCCCAGATTAATAAAGGGACTAAGCCGAAAAGAAAATGAATGAATGAATGTACTTAGATTATCCCAATGTTTCGTAGAAGGTTCAAATCCAGAGAAATAAGTAATTTTAACTAGTGAAATGGATGCTAATAATGTATGCTAATGACATCACACACCCTCGATATCTGGTTTGTTTTTATATAAAACATGGAAAACACCAAAGACACTTTAATATGTTGTGCGTTTTAATAGACTACACAGAGCAGCATTATAACAGAACCCTAAAGTTATTTAGTTTTATTAAAACCCTGCTGTTTCTTTTCCACGTGATCATGACAGGAAAAATGGTGGTCTGTGGCAGAATAAAAGCTCTCTAATAAAAGTCTCTCATCAGCAATTGTTTGGCGCTCTCATTTCGCTTTGACAGCTTTCAGTCCTACTCTGCTTCATAATACCATGTTAATAAGTTTTGAATACTTCAGCTCACAGGTGTCAAAGCCAGTTCCTGGAGGGCCAGAGCCCTGGACAGTTTAGTTCCAACCCTGCTTCAACACACTTACCTGTAGGTTTCAAACAAGCCTAAAGGACTCAATTAGTTTGATCAGGTGTGTTTAATTAGGGTTGGAACTAAACTGTGCAGAGCTCCGGCCCTCCAGGAACTGGCTTTGACACCTGTGGTTCAGCTCATCCATGAACATGATTTATGCAGGAGTCCCGCAGGATGTAATGAAGACGACAACTCCCATGATGCCACACTCAGTTACTGCGTCATCAAAATATGGCTGCTTCCGAAATCGCATACTTCCATAGTATATAGTACGTTAAAAACAGTATGCAAGCTGAGTAGTATGTCTGAATTCATACCATTCAAAAAACAGTATGCGAAAAAGTATTTAGATGACCTAATACTTTCAGCGAGATTCTGAAGTGCGCATTCAATGGATGTTACGCTATCCCATGATGCCATGAGAGAGAATTCTTGAATGCGAGTGAAGTGACACAACTGACGTGGGCAGGTCACGTGATAATGACTAATGGATGATGTAGTGCATCCAAATTCCATTCATACTGCTCACATCCATATAGAACAGGGGTGCACAATCCTGTTTCTGGAGATCCACCTTGCTGCAGATTTCAGCTGCAAACATGATCAAACTTTAAATACCAAGTGGTCCTTCAGATCATACTTAGTTGGTTTAGTTGTTTTTGATCAGGGCTGGAGCTGAACTCTACAGGAAGGTAGATCTCCAGCACCAGGATTGGGCACCCCTGATATAGAATGTACTTTTCTAATGGTTGTAAAGTAAATTCAAATTCAAATGTTGTGCATATTCAAGTAGTAGTAGTAGTAGGCAATTTCGGATGCAGCCAATGCCTTTGTTTGTTGTGAAAATGCACCCTCTAGCACCCAAAATTACAAACTGCGCCTTTAATGAAAAAAATATATTAAAGTGCCACTATTATTTTTTTTTTGTAACTGAGGAAAAGCGGAAATTCAAATACGGTAATGGAAGTTCTGATGCACTTTATAAGTTGACCAATCATAATAGATTGGGCTATGATCTGACCAATCAGAGCAGAGTAAACTCTCAGAAAGGTACAGTTTAGAGAGACCAGTAGATTCCGAGAAAGGATTTAATGCTGTAATGTACAATATAAGAAAATTAAAGTGTTTTTCTTTGGAGTTTGTATGCATTTAAACCAATGATAAAAACAGTAACCCCTACATTAGTATAGTACTTTAATCAGAGAGCGCAAAATCTAGAAATGGTGCATTCGCTCTTCTGAAATCACTTTTATAGAATATTAAATAGGCTATTATAGAAGTTCTTTGTAATTATTTATGCTTACCTCCTGGATTTCTCCGCAGGATAAACTTACGAATCTCATCATACACAAAGATAAGCAGACTGTACGGGAAAGCACAGAACCACCACATAATCCTGCAAAAAGAAATCAAAGAGAAGAAAAGGTGAGGAAAAGAGGAGGAGAGAAAATAAGCTCTTTTACAGAGAAGTGTGTGTGTGTGTGTGTGTGTGTGTGTGTGTGTGTGTGTGTGTGTGTGTGTGTGTCCCTTACTTGAGTGGGTACATCCTCAGGGCAACATCCATACCGGGGCAGTAGGACAGGAAGGCTGCCAGAGCCGTCTCAGCAAACAGGCCGAAAATGAGAATCCTATTGCTATAAGTGCACAGGCCAGAGAATAGCCTTTAACAGAGACATATGCAAATATCACTCTAGTAAATGCTCACAAACATCCCGGCAGCAGCACTGACTTCATGCCCTGCTGGAAGACGGAGTTCCTGCGTGTCTTGCAGATGATGAGATCAGCCCACTGCACCACCACAATGCTGACGAAGAACGACGTGTGACAGGTGAACTCGATGATCTTACGCTGCTCGTACGTCTGAAACATACATATTTATATAGATACATCATCAAACGGGAAGCAAAAAGTTTTTCCTTTCCACAAAACTCTTTTCAGCACTTTTAGAGAACAAATTCACAATATTATAATATTATATTTAAAAAATGAAAGTATAAATTAGGTATTTTAAATTGTTAAACGCTAGTCTAATGCAGTACACAGTTTAGATTTGGATTTTTTTTATATATATTTGGAAGTTTTTTTTTAAAAGAATTGATTGTTTGTCTTAGAAAAAGTTACTTTAAAGTTGTTTTTCATGGTTTCTGCAGGTTTCAAGTCAAATTTGAGACTATTAAAGACCTTTTTAAGACAATTATGACTGAAATTTTTGATTTATACAAGCTAAACACTTTTTTCTAATGGCCTGGTTACCTTCATTCATTAATTTTCCTTTGGCTTAGTTCCTTATTTATCAGGGGAATGAACCGCCAACAATTCCGGCATATGTTTTACACAGCGGATGCTCTTCCAGATGCAACCCAGTACTGGGAAACACCCATACACTTACATTCACACACTCATACACTACGGCCAATTTAGTTCATCCAATTCACCTATACTGCATGTCTTTGGACTGTGGGGTAAACCGGAGCAACCGGAGGAAACCTACGTGAACACGGAGAGAACATGCAAACTCCACACAGAACTCCAGCCAGGACTCGAACCAGCGACCTTCTTGCTGTGAGGCGACAGCGATAACCACTGAGTCACCGTGCCGCCAGCCTGGTTACTTGGTTCATCCAAAAATATTTCAATTTTGTTATTTCTTAGTCACATATTTTTAAATAATGTGTCGAAACAAGCAAACTCTAGTTGTATACATCAGTGTCGGGGAAAAGTTACTTTAGAAAGTAATACATTACAATATTGAGTTACTCCCCAAAAAAGTAACTGATTGCATTACTTAGTTACTTTTTATGGTAAGTAATGCATTACGTTACTTTTGAGTTACTTTTTATTGCCTGTCTGAGGCTTGATCTCTTTCAGAACTTGTTTTGGGGTTTTTTTAAATAGAGGAGGTCTGCAATTAACAACACACTTTATAATCCACACCTACATTTACATTTAAAAAATATATACTTTAAGATGTTATCTTCCGGGCCTCACAGTGGCGCAGTGGGTAGCACGTTCGCCTCACAGCAAGAAGGTCGCTGGTCGCTGGTTCGAGCCTCGCCAGTTGGCGTTTCTGTGTGGAGTTTGCATGTTCTCCCTGTGTTGGCGTGGGTTTCCTCCGGGTGCTCCGGTTTCCCCCACAAGTCCAAAGACATGCGCTATAGGTGAATTGGGTAAGCTAAATTGTCCGTAGTGTATGAGTGTGAATGGGTGTGTATGAATGTTTCCCAGAGATGGGTTGCAGCTGGAAGGGCATCCGCTGTGTAAAACATATGCTGGATAAGTTGGCGGTTCATTCCGCTGTGGCGACCCCAGATTAATAAAGGGACTAAGCCGAAATGAAAATGAATGAATGAATGAATGTTATCTTCCTGACCCCTGAGCTATACATGCTGTATATACAGATTATTGAACATTTAAAGCAATGTGTTTAACATCTATTAAAATTGATCCTTCCCCGTTAATTCCTACCCCCTGACTGTGATTTACCATTTTATTTTTCTGAATTAATAGCTTTTATTTTTCTGAATTAATTTGTTGCAGTGGAAGTCTCCTTAACACCCATCCTATACTCAATGGATGAAAGATGCCTTATTTTTTTGTTAAATTAGAAAAAATTAAATATACTCTTCAAGGTTCAGTGATCAAATTTTCAAACATTTGGTTGCCATTCTTGGAGAATGTCAAATCTCTGAAACTTGAAATAGTTACTGTAGAATGAATGGTTGCCCATCTTACACTTTTAGTCTGTACCTTCCAGAAGAGTACTAGTGCTGATATAGCACTAGCATACAACCCTTTCTTGACATAAAACCACAAGTTTGAAGAACATGCCACCATCAGTCTATTCTGTTTAATATGTTTTCCCTTTTCTCTTTTAATATCATTATTTATTTTACCTAATACACCATGCTGTCAAACTGACCTGTTTATGTGCTTAATTTGTAAAATGAATGTTGCAGAATATGAGGGTTATAGTGTGGTTTTAATTTTTTTAATCAATTTTGCACTGTTATAAAAAATCTATTTGTACTGTTATTTTCTCTTTTACTTTAGTTTGTTAACTGTCACTAAAATCTTATAAATAAACCTTAAAAAAAGCAATGTGTTTGCTTCTTTTGTAATATTTGTTTAAGTCAAATCACTGTCTATTAAGACTATAATCCCCTTTTTTTTCTTCAATGTGTTCAAAATAATGAACACATTCTCTCATTGACTGATTCATTGTGACTACTTTGATTTTAGTTCAGCAATTTATTTAAAAAAAAAAAGCTCATTAATTAAACTAAAAAGTAACTCAACTATTATTACTTATTTTTTAAAAGTAGTGTGTTACTTTACTCGTTACTAAGAAAAGTAATATTCTTATGTGGCTCACGTTACTTGTAATGGGTTACCCCTGACACTGCTATACATACACTTTTGTCCACATAACATTTCTTTAAAAAAAACTGACAACTTTTAAAAACTATTAACTAAATGTATTCCCATCAGTGTGTCCAGGTCAGTGGGCTCAGCATGTAGCTATAAAGACACTGAGAACATTTAAACAAATGTTATTGTAAGGAAGATAATTAAACCATATTGGTAAATGGAGTTGAAAATGTAACGTTTGCTAAAAATTTTATTGAGATGGATTGTTTGTGATTGGAGGAGTGTTGGCTTGATTGGGTAACTTAACATGGAGATAGAAAAATTAAGACCTGTTTAAAATTATTTAAGACCTACAACACGATATTACAGTGGCTTTAAGACTTTTTAAGGTCTAAAATTTAGTTTTTGAAATGTAAGACATTTTAAGACCCTGTGGACACCCTGGTTTTTATGTAAATATATAAAACGGTGGCTCAGTGGGTAGCACGCCTCACAGCAGGAAGGTAGCTGGTTCGAGCCCCAGCTGGGCCAGTTGGCATTTCTGTGTGGAGTTTGCATGTTCTCCCCGTGTTGGCGTGGGTTTCCTCCGGGTCCTCCGGTTTCCCCCACAGTCCAAAGACATGCGGTATAGGTGAATTAAATAAACTAAACTGGCCATAGTGTATGTGTGTGAATGCGAGAGTGTATGGGTGTTTTCCAGTACAGGGTTGCGTCTGGAAGGGCATCCGCTGTGTAAAACATATGCTGGAATAGTTGGCGTTTCATTCCACTGTGGTGACCCCTGATAAATAAAGGGACTAAGCTGAAATGAAAATGAATGAATGAATAGAGTGTTGGTAATCTTTTAATACAATTAAAATGATTGGAATCTTTTTAATAAAAAAGGCAGAAATGAAAATTGATTTGAAAATGACAGTGATTAAAAAGTGATGTATAATAAATAATAGAATAGAATCTAAAAATAAAATAACATAAAATGTCAGTGTTATATAATTAAGTGTTAAGCATACAATCTTACAACAACTGACATTCAAATGGTAGTGTATAGAGTATGTGTTTACCCATTGCTGTCCATAGCCGTCCTCCAGGTCATTAACTGTACGATCATCCCAATCCAGTCGAATTCCCAGCAGCGTTTGAGGCAGAAATCCATTTTCAGCCATTATCACAAAATAGGTGAAGAAACCTCCCAGAGCCTGGATCATACCTAAGCACACGCACACACACAAATGCAGATGCACAAATGAACACAAGTGTACAAACACATTTAATTCCTCTCATACCTGCTGAGTACGAAAAGCTCTTTTATTCTCAATAATAATCTGAAGCGTGAGGCTTATTCACCCCCTTCAGATTTCTAAAATAGTTTTTCGGTGACACCTGCAATGCAAAAGCTATTTATTTGTTTGATTATAGAAGGAACAAAACGCTGCTTGCAATAAAAGCAAATGAAAAGAAAAAACCCTGTTCCACATTGCAGTAAATAATCCTAAATAATAAGTAGCATGTTTTCTGTAACATAAGTCACACCGAATGTGAAACGGCATTTGTTGAGTACAAAAAATATGACAGAAAAGTAATAACTGAATTCAGAAATAATAAAAAGTATGCTATACAAAATATGACATTTTAAAAATAATTAAATATAAGGTGCATCCCAAATCACAAACTTATGCACTATTCTATGCCATTTTGTAGTATAAGTAGTGTATTCACACTGAAATATTGTGTGGAATAAGTTTGAATTTCAGTGGCTCAGTGGTTAGCACTGTCATCTCACAGCAAGAAGGTTGCTGGTTTGAGTCCCGGCTGGGCCAGTTGGCATTTCTGTGTGGAGTTTGCATGTTCTCCCTGTGTTGGCGTGGGTTTCCTCCGGGCGCTCCGGTTTACCCCACAGTCCAAAGACATGAGCTATAGATGAATTTGGTAAACAAAAATTGGCCGAAGTGTATGTGTGTGAATGAGTGTGTATGGGTGTTTCCCAGTACTGGCTTGCAGCTGGAAGGGCATCCGCTGCGTAAAACCTATGCCGGAATAATTAGTGGTTCATTCCGCTGCGGCGACCCCTGATAAACAAGGAGACTAAGCCGAATGAATGAATGAATGAATAAATGTCTTTGGCAAATATTCATGCATCTATCTGATTTGGTACCAACCCAAATGTTGTGTGTGCTTTGCATGTTTTGCTTACTTGCTGTAAAAGTCTTTATATTTAGCATATTTCAGATGATTGAACTTAAACTAAACAACAAACACAGTTTATTTTCTCCAGTCATGTCTTATCTTGCCTGGGGTGCAATGCAAGCCAAGTGACCCATTAAAAAATAGGTGCAAGATGCATCTAATGTTGAATTTTTTTTGCACAAAGAAATTCTTCACGGACTATAAAGTGCACTCGAATGAAGTTGTAAAGGGCATGTGTGTGCGTTTGCTGATATCTGTGTGCGAGTGCACTTGAGGCTGACCGATCTGTCCGTAAGCCATGCTGATGAGCCTTTCATTCACCAGCTTGTCAGTTTTGGGGTTTCGGGGCTGACGCTTCATAATGTCACTCTCTGCCGACTCGTACGCCAGAGAGATTGCAGGAACCTAAAACACAGAGAGAGAGAGAGAGAGATAATGATGACGGTGATGACAGAGATGCTCATATTTTTGAGAGTGTGTGAGAGAGTCTGGCGTCTGGTGCCCGAGGTTAGAATCACACTCGACAGGAATTGAAAGTGAGACTGAAAGCACATGTGCGAGTGTGTATAACGCACCATGTCAGTGCCAAGGTCGATGCAGAGGATGGTGACGGTGCCCAGAGGCAGAGGAACACTAGCGATGATGAAGAGCAGGAAGGGTGTGATCTCTGGGATATTACTGGTCAGCGTGTACGCAATCGACTTCTTCAGGTTGTCAAAGATCAGACGACCTAAAAACACAGACTTTTATTTGAGTGTTTTCTTTGAGTAATGATTAATATTCATATTTGTTAAGGAGCAGTGGTTAGGTTAGGGAGTTGGACTTGTAATCAAAAAGGTTGCAGGTTACATTTTTTCGGTCCCAGCAGAAATCAAAGATGAAGGGAGTGAATGAACGGTACTCTCTCCATCTTTAATACACAGATTAGCAAGGCACCGAACCACCTTAAACCACTGGAAGCAATAGCTGCCCACTGCTCAGGGTGTATAATGCTCTCTGCACTGTAAAAAATAGCTGTGGTTTTTAACTCTGTAAAAATGTTACAGTAAAAATCCATAGCCTGTTTAACGGTACATTTCCTTAATATATACGGTTAATAACCATACATTGACTTTCCCACAATTCCCAGAGTGATGTGTAGATGTTCACATTTCAAAACATTGGTTTATTAACACAAAATAAGATGAAATACGGTAGTTTACTGTAAAAATGTGAAATTTCCTTTATGTACCATATTTTTAAATGGCAAAATACTTGCAACCACAGCTGCCGTTTTTTTTTTTTACTGTAATTTTGACGTATTTTTATTTACAGTGTGTGTGTGTGTGTGTGCACTCTCACTCCTCACTCAAAATGTGTGTGCGCACTTAGATGGATTAAAAGCAGGGGACGATTTTTAAGTATGGGTAAAACCATACTTGACAAGGCTCACTTTACCTTTCTTCAACTTGTATTTGTTTGACCAACTGGGACTGGTTTATATGCATTTTCTAATCTGTTCTTCTTTTCTTTTTCTATGTCTACATTACACAGTTAAGCTATGCGTGATCACTTTGGCACCTTTTTATCATAAGACAAGATTGTATTCCATGTATAGTGACCTATGACCTGTACAGCCGTATGGGATAGAAATATAGACAACTAAAAGAGAATCATGAGTGTTAAGATAACTGTGACGTGATTCATTTGCTATGTCACCTATGGCCTTGTGGGCTTCAAAGGGAAGAGACTAGATAAAAAGGGAACACACTCTTTTTTGAGTGTCGCACTCTGCAGGAACCTGTGTTACTGTATGACTGTCTGACCTTCTTTGCAAAGAATAAAACTTTAAAAGACATCTTGGGTAAGACTTTGTCTTCTTTACCATGGAGAGAGCCTCCTTAAAGAAAATAGCCACAACAATTGTCATAGCGCTTGAATATTATTACTCTTTTAGGTACATTTTGATTACTTTTATTATCAGAGTTGTCAGCAACAGCAATGATCCAGACATGTTCAAAGTTTAGAAAAGGAAGTAAAAACATTGTCCATGTGACTTCAGTGGTTCAACTGTAATCATATGAAGCTCCAAAAACACTTTTGCATGTAGAAAAACAAATGAACTGTAAATATGTACCCTGATTGGATGAGAAAGACATAGGCAAAGTTTTTTTTACAGATTTTTTGGCACACAAAGGTGTTGTTGAAGCTTTGTATGATTACAGTTAAACCGCTGAAGTCACATGGAATGTTTTGACAATGTTTTTGGTGCTTTTTCTCAACATCTCTAGATGGTTGCTGTCAATGTCAGTGGGTAGCGCTGTTGCCTCACAGCAAGAAGGTCGCTGGTTCGAGCCTCTGTGTTGACGTGGGTTTCCTCCGGGTGCTCCGGTTTCCCCAACAAGTCCAAAGACATGCGTTATAGGTGAATTGGGTAAGCTAAATTGTCCGTAGTGTAAGTGTGTGAATGAGTGTGTATGGGTGTTTCCCAGTGATGGGTTGCAGCTAAAAGGGCATCCGCTGTGTAAAACATATGCTGGATAAGTTGGCAGTTCATTCTGCTGTGGTGACCCCAGATTAATAAAGGGACTAAGTCGAAAAGAAAATGTATGAATAAATGAATGAAGATGAGCAAAGGTCTCAGGGGTTTAAAACGACACAAGGGTGAGCAATCAATAACAGAATTTTAATTTTTGGGTGAACTAACCCTTTAATCTATTTCATCAACATTCATATAACTACCACTCTCTATTCTATTATCTACTCTATAAAAATGCTCTGATACAATATCCTGTATTTTCTATTCTAGTAATTTATATATATATTACAAAAAGAACTTTCTAATCACTATCATTACATATAATCAGCAGCTGTTTTGACCCAAAGAAACATATATTTGAGAACAATGCAAGTAATCAAAGCAAGAAAAGAACAAAAATATGTAAATGTGACTTTCTTTGCCTGTATCTTCTTTCCCACATCAGGTCAGTACTACAGGCAGTATGATGTAATGCCATTAGAGTCCGCAGCGCAACACGCAAGCAGCATACTGCCAGTTGTAAACAGGCACCCTGATTGGATGCAGAAGACATAGCCAAACAAAGTTATTTTTATAGTTTTTCTGGCACACAAATATGTTCTTGGAGCTTTTTTATGATTATGATTTATGATTATGATTAGTTGAACCACTGAAGTCACATGGAATGTTTTGACAGTGTTTTTGGTGCTTTTTCTCAACATCTCTGGATGGTTGCTGTTGATAGAGCTCTCGGGAGCTCTTCGGATTTCTCTCGGATTTCAAAATATCTTAATTTGTGTTCTGAAGATGAACAAAGGTCTCAGGGGTTTAAAGCGACACACGGGGTGAGCAATCAATAACAGAATTTTCATTTTTGGGTGAACTAACCCTTTATTTTGTCAACACTTCTATAACTACCACTCTCTATTCTATTATCTCTATAAAAATGCTCTGATCCTTTGACAATATCATGCATTTTCTATTCTAGTAATCTTTGATATATATATATATATATATATATATATATATATATATATATATATAACAAAAATAACATTCTAATCACTATTATTACGTGTAATCAGCAGCTGTTTTGACCCAAAGAGACTTCTATATGAGAACAATACAAGTAATCAGAGCAAGAAATGTATGTAAATATGATAGTTCCTAGTTGGTCTAATGCAGTATACATTTCATATAGAGGGATATTAGAAGGGACTTGTGGAGCTGCGCATCGATGGATTTGCTCTTCAGTGTTTGGACTGTCAGCAGTGAAAATTAAACCACACTGAATTGAACTACACTGAACTTTAACTTTAAAAAAGTTATATACAAGTTAAATATGTACTATAACAGAGAATAGGTAATGTACTCTTTTGTCTATTCTCTATTCTGTTTTCCATATATATAATTATATAGAACATAGGAAAATAATAAAATATGACTTTCCTGTAAGAAAACTGTTAAAAAACAGTCTGAACTCCTTACAATAAAAACTCTCTCTCTCTCATGCAGTCTGTCTCTAACTCACCCCCGCCCCCCTCTCTTTATATATACTGCATTAGACTAACTAGTAATTATTATATTAAGTGTTTTGTTCCTCTGTTTCTTTGATTACTCCTATTGTTCTCATTTGAATAAGCATCTGCCAATTTGCTAAGTGGAAATGTAATGTAAATGAATAAATTAATTGCATTTTCCCTAAACAAATCACGCCTATAAAGCACTTTTGTGCAAATGTGAAATCGTTAAAATGCTTCATTTCTTTTGTCCTAACACTTAGCATTCCTTCTGCTGCCTCTCTCACCCTCTTCCACTCCTGTAACGATTGAAGCAAAGTTGTCGTCCAGCAGGATCATGTCAGCTGCTTGCTTGGAGACGTCTGAGCCTGTGATTCCCATGGCAACGCCGATGTCAGCCTTCTTCAGAGCAGGAGAGTCGTTCACCCCGTCACCTGTCACTGCCACTATGGCACCCTGCAGCCAGAGGCAGCCAATAAGAAGCAGAGGTAAGACCAGTCAGCCAATCAGAGTCAAAGACCAGTTGGACAATCAGAGCCGGAGTCAAAATCTGCTAGCTTGAATATTGACATGCAGTGTAGACCTTAAGGTGGTTTAACTTTGCATGAAATAAATCTCTTATGCAGTCCAAAAAAATCTTTGCTGCTTCTTAAATTACTTATTTAAAATGAGCTGAAACAACACAGTAAGATTGAACTCGATTGTTTTATGTTCAATCCACTTAACCATTAATAGTTACTTTATTTATGTTGGGATAACATGAATTGTGTGAAACCCTGCATTTATTTAACAGTGCAGGCTGTATTTTTGATAAAAAAAAATACAGTATAAATAGTAACATTGTGAAAAAAATTATTAATAAAAGTAATACTAATTACTGTAGTATTAATGTATTAATATGTATTAATACTAGTATTAATGTATTAATAACATACTGGTTTATGCAGTGCTTTGCGCATGAGGTTTATGTTATAAATGCATTATATTTAATAAGACAAATAAGACGTAGAGTTATATGGGCATATGTCATTGTTGGATTGGTATGTTTCTTAAAATATAACAAAAAACAAACGCTAATTTTGTTTACTATTTATCAATATGTTCATCTGCATTTAGTCCAAGGTGAAATCAAAATTTTACACATACAATTAATTATGAAATATTGCGAAATCATATACATTCACATGAAATCAAGAAAAAAAAACTAAATCAAGAAAAGGTCATGCGTAAAACCTCTAGCATGTAGTTTTTTAAGAGGTTATAAAATGCATTTTTTTTAATGTTATAATGTTCTCTGAGGTGCATTTAAAAATGTTGGCACAAGTTTTCAGTTTAATATTACTGAGAGGCAGATTTATTAACAGCTTGTGCCTTTTTTGCAGTACGAAACACACACAGCAAAGAATGGCACAAAAAAGTTGATCTAAGTTGATCTGTGAACGCAGCTATTTTTGTACCCGACCTTACTGAATATGCATTTGTAGGAGTTTCCCACTTAGACTCAAATTTTATGGGAAGGAAATACGTATTTAAATGAGTCACGCAATGTGATTTACTAACGTTTGCACTCCTCAAAGGATGGGTATTATAGCTCTTATTTAACTCCTAAAAAAATGCATGTCTTAAATGTTGTGCTTGAAATGGCTGCAGCTGTTGTTGCCAAGAGGAGTCACTGCGGAGAACAGAGAGCGCGTGGTATAAGCTAGAAGATCTACAAGTATTTATTTGGAATGCCAGAGGAACACATAGTCCAAACGTACAGTTGAAGTCAAAATGATTCGCCCTCCTGTGAAATTTGTTTTCTTTTTCAAATATTTCCCAAATGATGTTTAACAGAGCAAGTAATTTTTCACAGTATTTCCTATAATATTTTTTCTTCTGGAGAAAGTCTTATTTGTTTTATTTCGGCTAGAATAAAAGCAGTTTTTAATTTTTTTATACTATTTTAAAGGTTAATATTATTAACCCCCTTAAGCCAAATTTTTTCGGATTTTCTACAGAACAAACTATTGTTATACAATGACTTTCCTATCTACCCTAACGTGCCTAATAGTTAAGCCTTTAAATTGCACTTTAAGCTGAATACTAGCATCTTGAAAAATATCTAGTAAAATCATCATGACAAAGATAAAAAAAAAAAAGAAAAAAAATCAGTTATTAAAACTAATATGTTCAGAAATGTGTTCTTCTTTCCCTAAACAGAAATTGGGGACAAAAATATACAGATGGGCTAATAATTGAGGAGGGCTAATAATTTTGACTTCAACTGTACATAGTTTGCCAAACATGTCATTTGTTTCAAGAATTAATCGATGACTTGAAACAAACAACAAGGCTGCATCACATAACACCAGTGCGATCTTAGTTCCCTCAGACAGTGTGCCTGAACTGACAAAAGCACAAACCGTTGTCAAAATGTACATCTTGTGAACTATCTCACATAAATACAGTAGGAAATGGCTTACTGTAAGTGAAAGTAAAATGGCGTGCGAGCTAAGCCCATGGGTGCACACCAGTTCTGAAGTCTTTCATTTTTGCATGTAAATGTTTGTATTTGTTGTCATTTTCTTGTGGTCCCTTATTTAAGCTTGTCTGTTTTATAAATATACCTGTTCTTTGGCCAATAAATAAATAAATCGGCCTAAATAAAATAAATCTATACTTTTGTTCAGTATGTGTACAATAGCTGCTTTTATATATTCATTTATGAAGTATGCTAACTTTGACATCATGAATATCGACTAGTAGTGTGTGAATGGGATAGTGTGTGTGTGTGTGTGTGTGTGTGTGTGTGTGTGTG
>CAIGQW010056824.1:2771052-2789451 GCA_903798125.1 Danio choprae
ATCCAGCATATGTTTTACACAACGGATGCCATTCCAGCTGCAACCCAGTACTGGGAAACACCCATACACACTCATTCACACACATATGCTACGGCCAATTTAGTTAATTCAATTCACCTACAGTGCATGTCTTTGGACTGTGGGGGAAACCGGAGCACCCGGAGGAAACCCACGCGAACATGGGGAGAACATGCAAACTCCACACAGAAATGCCAACTGACCCAGCCTGACTCAACTGACTCGAACCAGCGACCTTCTTGCTGTGAGGCGACAGTGCTAACCACTGAGCCACCATTTACACAAGTAAATAAATAGACTCAATGATTGGCTAGAAATCTGCGAATTTCTGCGTGTGCAGATTCCGTGTGGGCCTAGTTATCAGTCACCTTTGATGAAGTATTGGTATAACTGTCTCTTTTTTTAATGTATATTGTTTTGTTTGTATTGTTCTGTTTGTCTTCTGTTGCTATTGGACCTAGTGTCTGGAAATAAAGTTGAATGCTGATGTGCAGATATAAATGGATACCTTAATACCCGCGGAACGGCATTTCCCCACAGCATCTGGCACGGCAGCTCGGGGCGGATCGATCATGGAGATTAGGCCCAGGAAACAGAGCTGATTGACTGGGAAATTCACCTCGTCACAATCAAACTCAAACCCCCTTGGAAACTGAGAGGGAGAGAGGAACAGGTGGCAGAAACCTGAAAGATAGAACAGGTATTAAAATACTTATAACCCCCACACAATCGATTTGTGTTGGGACAACATGAAGAAATTAAGTTTTTACTTATTAGCTTATTAGTTTTTACAAATTTAAGTGGATTAAACATAAAACAATTAAGTTGTCCCAAATAAAACCTCAAGAATTGTGTTGTTTTTAGCTCATTTTAAATAAGTAGTTTGAACAAACAGCAAACATCATTTTTTAAATGCAATTTTAGTATGTTTTAAATATGCTTTCATGCATTTGACATGTTTTATTGCTTTCTGAAAACTGAATTTGATATAAAATAAGCTTTAAAATACTATAAAATGTAACTTAAAATATACTCCTAATTCGGTTTAATAATGTGCTATGAAAGTATGCTTTTGATGCATTGATACAAGGTAATTTTTAACACATAGTAAAGATAATACATAAAAATTCTCTTAAAAATTAGATAATACATACTTATATATTAAGAAAATATACTAAATTACAATTTAAGTGTCTTAAAAGTTGTATTGTAGAAATAGATAAAAGCAGGCTAGTGATACACCTTTATTATATGTAAAGTTATAAAAAAATTGTTAGTATACTTGCAATGTACTACTGAAAATAAAATACATTTAGTGCAGTGTTTCTCAACCACATTCCTGGAAAACCACCAGCACTGCATGCTTTGAATCAGGTGTGTTTGGTTAAGGAGGCGGTGCAGAGTAAAAATGTGCAGAGGCGGTGGTCCTCCAGCAATGTGGTTGAGAAACACTGACTTAGTATACTTTTTTTCACAGGTAGAGAATTGCTGGGAGAATTATGTGAGGATGAATTATGTGAGGATTAAACTTACCCAGAACCCTCTCACCAAGTCCACCCAGCTCCATATAGGCTCCCTGAAATGCATCCATCCAGTCATTGTCTATTGGGAATTCCTCTCCGTTGATCATTATGGAACTGCACCTACATGACCAATCATTCAGTGAACACAGTTAGTGATTAAAAACATGAATTTATGTCAAAAAGAGCAATTATGATGTATTATGAATAATCAGATATAAATGCGTGCATGTTTTGTTGGTTTTTTTTGCCAATAATGCAGTGTTAATCTTGCATTATTTATATCCTCTTACAGTGTTTATTAGTACATTAATATTCACTTTTTATTTTTGGCTTTAATGAATTGTATATTTATATTTATTATACAAATATATATATATATATATATATATATATATAAATATTACTTTATATGCAGCTTCATTTCAAATAATGAAAACATTTGTAATAGTTTTTTTTTGTAGGTAAAGTCAACACTGCAGTAATTAAATATATTCATTATAAATTAGGAAGCTATTAATAACAAAAGCTATTAATCAATGATAGAATATAATGATCTATCATGAATTATCCCAATTATTATTTTATTAATGTCTTTCAACAATCCAGTGTTATATCAGTATTATTTATATACTAATAAAGTATTCATTCGTATTTTAAACTTGTTTTAGATTTTTGGGTTTTTCATTTTATTAATTCTTTTTTTTTTTAGAAATGTTGTACTTTTTATGCTTTAAACACAAGTGAGGGTGTTTAAAAGCATTTCCTATTCTATTGCTATCTAATTGTTCGTCACCCATTGAAATAAGTTAAAATACATCAATAAAAGGGCAATGCGGTGGCGCAGTGGGTAGCACAATCGCCTCACAGCAAGAAGGTCACTGGTTCGAGCCTCGGCTGTGTCAGTTGGCATTTCTGTGTGGAGTTTGCATGTTCTCCCCGTGTTCGCGTGGGTTTCCTCCAGGTGCTCCGGTTTCCCCCACAAGTCCAAAGACATGTGCTATAGGTGAATTGGATAAGCTTAATTGTCCATAGTGAATGAGTGTGTGTGGATGTTTCCCAGTGATGGGTTGCGGCTGGAAGGGCATCCGCTGCGTAAAACATATGCTGGACAAGTTGGCGGTTCATTCCGCTGTGGCGACCCCAGATTAATAAAGGGACTAAACCGAAAAGAAAATGAATGAAATGATGTAAATAAAAAAACATTACACAATGCTAAACTAACTGAGACTTGACACAGTACACTTTGCTGCTTTTCTGGAGATCTGAAATGCTTTTATTATCCTCATTTTTACATTGCTTTGGATAAAATCATCTGCTAAATGGACAAATAAAAATGTAAATATTGTGCAACTGAACTTTTTATATCTGTGTCAACTATCCCTTTAAAGCTATTAAAAATAAATTCAATAATGATCTCCATTCAGTCATCACAGCTACAGACTGATATTCTTTATGCTCTATATATGGATTCCTTGTATTCAGGCCAGGTATGGATTACCTGTCCAGAATCCTCTCTGGAGCTCCTTTCATCACCAGCAGGTGTCCAGTAGGACTGTCTTCTAACTCGTGAATAGACAGCTGAGAGAGAGAAAGAGAAAGAAAGAGAGAGAGAGAGATGGGGATTATTTATTATTTGAATCAATATCTGTATGACATCGACATAAACTGCTTGTAAAAGATCTTCAAAGCTTCGCGTATTTTGGTTTCCTAAAGGTGTACCTGGTATTTGTTAGTTGAATTGAATGGGATTTCGGCCACTTTACGGTTGTTCTCTCTGAGAGTCTCAACACTGCCAGACAAGATCTCCACACACTTCAACAGAGCAGATTCTGAGGCGTCTCCTGCTGTATCCCTCTACAAACACACAAACTCACAGTGAGCATCTTTACATCCACAACAACATATAAACAACTATCAAAACAACTATTTTTATACCAACTGAAACTAGATTCTAAAGTTTGAAGACAAGCTATGATGTTGAGAAAGCCTAGCCTGAAAGTTGAAGTAGCTTTAAAAGCTCGAGTTTCGAAGCAGTTTTCAATCTAACATGATTAATATTTGCTGGCATGTTGTTAGTATGGTTGGAAGGTTAACAATGTGCGCATTATTAGCATAATTAGCATGTTACTAGCAGGTTTCTAACATGATTAGCATGTTATTAACATGTTGTCAGCATGGTTGGAATGTTAATAGAATGTTGTGAGCATTATTACCATGTTTGGCATGATTATCCTGTTAATTAAATGTTTCTAGCATGATTAAAATTTTACTAACATGTTTGCATGGTTAAAAAGTTAATAGCATGTTGTGAGCATTATTAGCATGCTGTTAGCATGGTTAGCATGTTTATAGCATGATTAGCATGTTGCTAGCATGATTTATGTGTTACTAACATGATGTTAACATGATAATCATGCTACATGTTTGCAATGTCTCCAATGGAAGTCTATGGGGCAGTTGCTAGAGTGCTGTAAATGGTTGCTAGGGTGTGGTTAGAAAGTTAAAGGGTCACCATTCATTGGCTGCTTAAATTAGTCCAGCCTTAAGTCTTTAAGACAGTCGGATGCAGTTTTAAGCTCAAAAATGTTGGTCCAATATTAAGTCAATGACATTCTTTTTAACAATGGAAGTCAATGGGGCAGTTTGCTAGGGTGCTGTAAGTGGTTGCTATGGTGTGGCTAGGAAGTTCAAAGGTCAGAAAGCATTGGCTACTCACTGTGTTAAATCAGACCAGCTTCAAGTCTCTCTTTCTCAAACCAACATACCACATTTTACCAGTTACATGCAAATCAATAACCCCACTATACAGGTAACCTCTATTTACTCCATTGGTATAAAAAAAAGGTTTATTTCCAGTTGTGACATCAAAAAGTAATAATCTTTGTATACTGTACTCATAGTATTTCATTTGTTTTGCTAGTCATGTTATTAAATAAGTAATTTAAAAATATCCTCTAGCAGAGTTCTCATCTTTACTCTAACATACTGATTTGTTTCTCAGGAAACATTTTTTATTATCAATGTTGAAAACAGACGTGCTTTTCAAAACAGATTATGTATTTACTGCTTGATCAACTGAATGTGTCCTTGTTAAAATGTAGTTTCCTTTAAAAAAAGACACTATTAAAATGGTTGTGTGCATTACCTTGCGCACAGGAATTTCCTCTTGTCCTCCTTTGAAAACAGCACGATTACAAAGCCCCCCCACTCGAGACAGAGAGAACCAGGTGGGAGAGCTTTTATCAAAGTCACAACCTACACGCACAGAGACAGACAGAAGAGAAGAAAAGGTTTGGTCAAGTGTGCTCAAACTGATATATGAAGAGATCAAGAGGACAGCTATCCCTGGGAATGTTCAAAAGATGTTGAAAACACTGCCATTTAGCCCAGTCAAAGCCGACTAAAAGTGTGCTAATTACAAGGACGGTGTCCCTGGAGGATTATGGGTAAAGTGCCTCACTCAAAGAAGACACAATGGCCACCGCAACTGTGATCGGGACTTTTAATTGACTCTGAAAGCTTACATTAGAGTCTCTCCGAGCAGGTTTTCATTAAAAACTATTACGTCTATTACAAACTATTACAATAACACCGGTCCATGCTGAAAGCAAATACAGGTCCTGACACAAGTGTTCAGACTGTATTTGTAATACATCTGTCATGATTCATTATGTCATTACTCATCTTTCCCTTCAATGAGGTTTTAACCACTGTAATACCACTCAGTTGAGAAACTGGACTTCTGAAATGCATTCAGTTTATGGCTGCATGATATTGGGAAAAAATCCTATTGCAATATTTAGTATTCAATTTGGAAATAATTCATGATTTAAAATGAATTGGGATGACTTTGTAGGGGAGTGCATCTGCAGAAAATGTAATAAACAAATTACAAGCATAGATGAATCATGGTTCTAACACCTTTCCTAAAGTCAAATTTAAGCACTTTTCAGATCCATTTTCTAACTTTTCCAGCACTTTACAAGTGTGGCAAATTACATATTCACAGCGGGGAATATAAGTATTGAACACGTCACCATTTTTCTCAGAAAACATATTTATAAAGGTGCTACTGACTTGAAATTTTCACTAGATGTTGGTAACAACCAAAGAAATCCATATATGCAAAGACAACTAAACTAGTTAGATTATGTGTAAAAAATAAAACGACGCAGGGAAAAAGTATTAAACACATGAAGAAAGGGAAGTGTAGAAAGGCAGTGAAAGACAGCAGCTGAAATCTTTCAGTAGTCAAATTTGATAGACGAGACCCACAGAACCATCAAGATTTTTACACTGTTGAAGTCTGTGAAAAACTCACACCTGAGCAATGCATGTGAGTTCATTCTCCATATGAGAGGCATCTTTAAGCTGCCATCACCAAAAAAGTATTTTATATAAAGTATTAAATACATTTCAGTAGTTCAGTACTTTCTCCTTGCGTCATTCCATTGTTATTAACTCTTAACTCTTTTTTCTGATTTTTTTTTTGTTTTGTTTTTGTTTTAACATGGTTGACATGGTTCAATTTCATGTCAACAGCTCCTTTAGAAATATTATTCCCGGGAAAAAACATGACGTGTCCAATTTTCCCCACTGTACATACATATACATACTTCATCACATTATATCAGATGCTATTTGCCATTCTATAGCATAGTATAGCATAGTATAGTATAGTACAGTATAGTAAATTTGTGGTGGCATGTTTGCCCCAAACACACTATTGAATTACTGTCATTTACTATCTTTATTAAGATTTATTACATTTTATTTAATTATTAATTATAATGAAATTTTTATTCAATCAACAATTACAATTTTAAGCACTTTATCCAAAATCAAAGGACTTTTTAAAACTTGATAACACAAGACAAAAATTCAAGCATTTTCAAGGATTTTCAGCTTCGGTATGAATACAGCAGAACAAAGATACCAATAAAACAAAGAGCGCTTTATAATCTTCTGTGGCATCTAACAGTATGTATATGGGAGATGTAGATGGCTATATGTAGATACACACACCTAATTTACAAGAAAAGGTGTCTTTTGAACACTTACACCTACTTTTACTTACGGTCACACATCTAGATTTGATGTTCTTCAGGGGTATCAAGCATTAATTGGGGGTGACAAATCCCCTGTAATTTGCACCCTGAATATAGTACATAAACTACTTTTACGAGGTTTTTATTTTTGTCAATTTGGAGCAGTATTTCAGACACAATTGTGCGTTTAACAATGCACTTTCATTGTTCTACACCATTTTTTATCCTTTGGTAAATAAATATTTCACATTAAAAAAAAAAAGTTAAGAAACCCTGCTTCATAAGATGTGTTAAAAATGCACTGTGGGCAAATGGATCCAAAATTAATATTTGAGATTTGACTTGTTTATTTGTTTCGCACTTTTTTTCTTCCCTCCATTTTATTTACATTTTTATCTATATTATTTGATCTCTTTATTTGATATTTTTTAAGCTTATTGTGATTAATTTTATACACGTGTACAATAAATGAGTGAACTTGTGTCTACTTGTATTAGCTTATGTATTTATGTATATATCATGATATGATGTAAAACAAATTAAGAATGTACATAATATATGATCAACCCAGGCTCATTCTGAAACGTACTGCTATATACATTTCTGGAGAGCGCCAAATCCATCCCAGGAGCTACGTTTTTTTAGTTTTTGTTTTCGCGAATCCACCAGAGGCCGTTGTGTACGCTTTTTCAGATCTCAAATTTCTCTTGTGAGTGCCATTCACGCATGCTGTTCTCGTGTAAATCCACCAGAGGCCACTGTCAACTGACTGACCGATCGACTGACCCACCCTCCTCCTTCCCTAAAGCAAACCAACAGTGTTTTCAAAAGCACCGATTGACCAGCACACCCACTTCCCTAAACCCAACCGACAGTTTTAAAAAGCAATCCAGAAAAAGAAAAGCCCTCGCCTGATTTTTTTACCACGTTTTCACATTTTACCACATTCTCACCCTATTATTTACTTGTTTATATATTTTTTTGACTTCTGTTGTTTGCCGGACCGAACCCCATCGTCGTGGTCAACTCCTCTCTGTGTCTCAAGTTCACCGACGTACATGGCGAGCTAACTGGACAAACTGGTAACAGCGGGAAAGCAGTCCATATGGAAATGAATGTAAGCGTGAAAAGGAATGGCGTCATACTGCCCTCTAGTGTTCGTTTTAAAGATGAAATGCAGCCATACGTACTTCTGGCTACATAATTCGCGACCTCCAGAAATGTATTTAGGGCTACATTTTCAGAATGAGCTTATGTTGTATATTGTCTAGAAACGGTGCAGTGGGGCTCTGTTGGAGCAAAGATAATGTCTCTCTATTTTTCAAATCTTTTTGAAATTGTTGTTTTATTGAGTAAAATGTCAGTAAAAAGATCTGAAAAAAATCCATTGTGGTGTCAAACATAAGAGAGTAAACCGTGAAACCAGATAGCCCAGATATCTTGCTAACCCGGGCTTGAGAATGAAACTATTTGAAGCACGGATAGCCCTTGCAATGTTCACTCGAGAGGTCTGTGGACCTTAAAGCATGCTGACCTGACTGATCCTCAGTGGTGTCGGCCTCGTGAATCTGGTTGTCAAACCACATGTGAGCGACGGTCATCCGGTTCTGAGTCAGGGTCCCGGTTTTATCCGAGCAGATGGTGGAGGTGGAACCCAGAGTCTCCACAGCTTCCAGATTCTTCACCAGGCAGTTTTTGCGAGCCATACGCTTTGCTGTCAGAGTCAAGCAGACCTGAGAGAGATTGACTGGTGTTAAAGGACACAGTCTGAAAGGCAATGCTGTTTTATGGTCTTTCTGCCTTTGAAACGTGCTTTTGTGGGGTTTTAGAAGTCAATGGCTGACGGAGCCTTGACAAAAAGAGAAGGATAAAAGACTGGAAAGAATAAAAGGACGTGAACAAAACCTTCAGTAT
The DNA here is from genome assembly GCA_903798125.1 of Danio choprae. Lineage (NCBI taxonomy): Eukaryota > Metazoa > Chordata > Actinopteri > Cypriniformes > Danionidae > Danio > Danio choprae. The sequence goes on from CAIGQW010056824.1 coordinate 2,779,556, forward strand.
GTGGGTGTATATAATACCATTTTAAAGTTTTCGGGTCTGTAAGATTTTTTAAAAAGGTCTCATTTGCTCACATAAACTGGATTAATTTGATTTAATAAATTAGAAAATATTATTATAGTTTAAAATGACAGTTAAAAATGGCTGTTTACAAACATTTTTCCCAACCATTGGAATTACAAATATGTAGATATATGTTAAAATATATTAGCTATAATTTCATATATTGTTCATATATGGCCATATATCAGTTTTCTATATAGGATTAAGCCTGTCACAATAATCAATATATGGACTTATCGCACAACACATGGACATGACCTCAATAGTTTTTGGTAATGTAGTATATATCCCCCAAACGTGAAAAACAATTCTAGCAACATTTTAGCTGATTGTGCAACATCTCTATCTCTATTGGAGGTATCAGTATGGTTAAAAAAAACAAACACTATAGTATTTACTGTAAATTACTTTAGTATATTTTATTGTGGGTGTCTGAAAATAGATCTGGTACTTTTTTACCTTGCACTTTTTTGTCAACATTTATTATTATTTATTTATGATATGCGTTTTCACATTGATTTCAATGCCTAATTATTCAACTGTAAAAATGACTAAAATTAAATGAAATATTCTTAAGAATTAAATATAACTCCTCATGTCGCTAGTTAACACACTCAATGCATTTTTTTTCGACACATCCCATAATTTCTAAAATATCAGCCTCTACCAAATCGTTGGTACCGGACTTAATACATATACTATGAAAAATCTGAAAATATGAAGTGTAAGTGTAAATTTACCAATTTATTAAAAAAAAATATTCAAAATAAAATATTTGAATATTAAATCACCTCTTTTTTTTAAGTATGCCATAAAATATCTCAGATTCTCATTTAACATGCTTTCTTGTTGTTGTTTTTTTACAATAAAACCAAAATCAAGTGTAGTAGTGCAACAGGACGTTTGTTTTTTTGTAGACCAACAATGCTGTGTGTGTAAACCATTATTTAAAACAGTCATTCTTTAAATGACTTTAACAGTCATTATTTGAAACAGTAAAAACATGGTCAACCGTTTGGTAGAGCAGCAGTCAAAGGGTTAAGTGGTACATTAAATAAATGCTGACTGGCTGTTGTCGCATACTTCTGCTGTGTGATTGGCTCTCAGTTTCATTCATTCATTCATTCATCTTCCTTCGACTTAGTCCCTTATTTATCAGGGGTTGCCACAGCGGCATGAACCACCAACTATTCCAGCATATGTTTTACGCAGCGGATGCCCTTTCAGCCACAACCCAGAACTGGGAAACAATTTCATCCATATGGAGTAAAAATGCCCAGAGCCTATTATTGTTATCTGCATAAATTATATCACAATTCAATGAGATATCCTTTATCAGTCATACATTCATGATTTAAATTAGTTTACTTTCACTTTAAATCACTTTCAAAAAAACACCAGAAAATATTACCGACGCCAAACCTTTAAAGCGTGGTGTGCTTGAATAATATATGTGTGTCTTACTGTGACAGTAGCCAGCAGACCCTCAGGGACATTGGCGACAATGATGCCGATGAGGAAGATGACGGCCTCCAGCCAGGTGTAACCCAGAATGATGGACAGGATGAAGAAAGACATGCCTAGAAAGATGGCCACCCCTGTGATGATGTGAATGAAGTGCTCGATCTCCATGTTGATGGGCGTTTGACCCACTTCCAGACCGGACGCCAAAGTTGCAATGCGGCCCATCACTGTATGATCACCTGTAGCAATCACTATGCCGTGGGCTGTACCTGCACGTGTGAAATAAAATGAACCAATTAATGTAGTCAATAAAAGAAACGGCGCTGGTCTTTCGGTTTGAAACTTAAGTTACCATAATTTCAATTAATTTATACCGAACAAAATGATTAATTGGATTTACTATATTTTTAAAGCTAAGTGATCGCAAGCAATTTATATGGGCTGGATTTAAACAAACAAATTACATTTAGTAATGTTCAGCTTTGTTTATATTCAGCCCATATACATGGTTTGCAACCACTTACCATAAAAACTTTAGTAAATCCAATTAATCATTTTTTTCAGTGTAAATTCATTGAAATTATGGTAACTGAAGTAATGACTCTTAAATGCAAAGATTAGTCTTTTAGTAGCTGTTCAAGTCAGTTATGATTAAAATGTCACTAAGCATTATATAGCACATCTCCCATCCAATAATCACAAGAACTGGGTTTTATTATTCTATTATTTATTTATTTTAAATCTCAAAGTCCATTTTATCAGAAATTTCAAACAATGAATGATATTATACAATGACCCATACAATGTATTTGTTGGCTATTTCTACAAACACTACTGTTTAATAAAAAGAAGCAGTTTTATTTATAATTTCCCACTGCTGAATGATAAAATGACTAAACGGAATAAAAAACACATTAAAGGAGTGAGAGAGGATTATATAGCATTATACAGCACATCATGTATACATCTCCCATCCAATTATGACAACAAACGTGTTTTATTACTCTCAAAGTCTATTTTATCAGGAATTTCAAACAATGAATGATACTATGTTAGCCTACCTCTATATATAGTGGTGACTAAGTCATTCATGCATATGTTTAAATAAATCTCTTTTGAAGTGCCGACAAAAAATAACTGTGTAAAATAATAACTTTAAATAACTTTAACAACAAATTGGAGTGGTTTAAAAAAAACAAAACATTTTAAGGTCAATATTATTAGCCTCCTTAAGCAATATTTTTTCTCGATTGTCTACAGAACAAACCACTGTTTACAATGACTTACCTAACTACCCTAACTTGTTAGTTAACCTAATTAACCTGTTAAGCCTTTAAATGTCACTTTAAGCTGAATACTAGCATATTTATACTATTAATACTGAATACTATATCTAGTAAAATATTATGTTCTGTCATCATGTTTTTTTTTTTTACAAATTTCAAAGTCCATTTTATCAGGAATTTCAAACACTAAATGCTATTATGTTAGCCTACATGTATATATAGTGGTGACTAATTAATTAATGCATAGGTTTAAATAAATCTCTTTTGAAGTAGCTAAAACGTAAATGTGTGAATTAATTAACTTTAACAACAAATTGGAGTCAAATCCAAATTGGAGTCAAATACAAAATTTCATTTTGTATTTTTTTTATTTTGTTGAAAATGTCAAACTTATGTGCAATTAATATGTTTGCATACTTTTTAGTGTTAATTATTATATCTTAAAATAAAGACAATTGAATTTAATAGTTTGAACTGTTATCAGTTGAAGCTTTTAATATTATTATTATTATTATTAAATGTAGTATTGTGCAAGTAGGGCAGCACGGTGGCGCAGTGAGTAGCACAATCGCCTCACAGCAAGAAGGTCGCTGGTTCGAGCCCCGGCTGGGTCAGTTGGCGTTTCTGTGTGGAGTTTGCATGTTCTTCCAGTGTTTGCATGGGTTTCCTCCGGGTGCTCCGGTTTCCCCCACAAGTCCAAAGACATGCAGTATATAGGTGAATTGGGTAAGCTAAATTGTCCGTAGTGTATGAGTGTGAATGGGTGTGTATGGAACCCAGTGATGGGTTGCAGCTGGAAGGGCATCTGCTGCGTAAAACACATGCTGGATAAGTTGGCAGTTCATTCCGCTGTGGCAACCCCAGATTAATAAAGGGACTAAGCCAAAAAGAAAATGAATGAATGAATTGTGCAAGTAACATAATACTTTACAGCATTAGCTGATATTCCGATAACAATTGTGACCATGGATCACAAATCCAAGTATCATGTGTTTTTTTAAATTAAGATTTATATTTCATATGAAAGCTGATAAAATCTGAAATCTGATGGCTTACAAAAATCTAAGTACTGAGCAACGCACATCACTGATCAAAAAATTAACCTGAGATATATTTACAGTAGGAAATCTTAACTTAATGTAACAATAATAATTTTTGGCATAAAAGAAAATTCAGTCATTTTGATCCATACAATGTATTTTTGGCTATTCCTACAAATACCTCTGTTTAATAAAAAGAAGACCAAAGCAGTTTTATTATCAATTTCCCACTGCTGAATGAATAAATGACTCAGAGACAGGATAAAAGCAACATTAAAGGAGTAAACACATGAACAAACAGGTGACTAAATTAAATAATCAATAAATTAATGAATAATCAAAAATAAGTATGAATAAATACAGGAACAAATGAATGCTCACAAACATTTCTGAATGAAATCAATCAATCAAACAATAAATGAACAAAGGACAGACCTTCCACACAGTTAGTGGAGAAGAAGCTGATGTTTCTGGTCTCCAGAGGGTTTTCATGAGTGAACTCTGGAGATCGAGTCTGAGGTTCAGATTCTCCAGTGAGAGAAGAGTTATCAACCTGAGAAAGACAGAAAAGAGGTAGAGGATGTTCTCTTTCTGAACTCAGCCGTCTTGCTAACACTATCGGCTGATAAACAAAGCTGATCCCAGATCTTCTCGTAATATTTGCCTACCTTGCAGCCACTGGAGGAGATGATGCGCAGGTCGGCTGGGACTCGATCTCCACCCTTGATCTCAACCAAGTCTCCCTGAACCACCTCTTCTGCATTTATCTGAAGCTTCTTCCCGTCACGGATCACCAGAGCTTGCTGAAAAAAAAAAGTTGTTCCTTATATAGGTTATATAGGAACAGGCATATAGCAGCTAGCATGCCAGAATGAAGTTTGTGATATGCAACCCCGCACTCATCATTAGCTGGATTTATGTGAAGCGAATATTTTCAAAGTGAGCAAAACAAAAAAGAAAACAAATCCAAATTGCGATTTAGGTGAGTTTGTAGAAAGATAACCTATATATGAGGAGATAAATATAAGGTCTTTGAGGGAGTTTGGGGACGTTTCAAATTGTTCCTAGAATGTGGTGGAGTTGGAAATGTGTTGATTGATGAATAAGAAGACCGGTCATAAATATCGATGTAAAATACTAAATTGTTTTCCTGTATTATCTAAGTTTAAAGTTGAAATGCTATAAAGATATATAAAATTAAGTTGTTAGAGTGGTTGACTGTAGTATTTGTAACCTAGCAACAGACAGTAAACACAATAAATATAAAGGAGACAGTTAATGGGCCACATAGGTTTAATTTTCCCATTATTCGTGTTAACCTTTTTTCACACAAGTCCAAAACCACCTCAAGCCAGCGTAGAAACCTTTTTTTAATTCTATTCAAATGTGGCGTTTACATCACTCTTTCTCATGTAATACTTCAAAAAGCATATTAATAGAGAGTAACGGAAACCCAGCTAATGATAGACATCCATGTATATCTGTACTGTACACATGAAATCAAAACTAACGATACTGATTTTGTTAGCTCTCCTTGGTGAACAATTCATCTGTGCATGTCATTAAAGAAAAAAATGTTTACCCTTGCAATCTAAAATTGACATCTGAAAATGCACTTCCTGTCTGTTTTCAGTTAAATTCTCAGATTACACCTGTCTGAGGTATTGGGCGTGGTTAACATACTTAGCCACGCCCCTCCATTGCTATGAAAACAAACAGAAATGCTGAGGTGTCTGTAAGGTTGTAATAACTCCAGAAACCTTTTTCCCGAACTTTCTGAATGAAATGCCTACTTTACTACACCCAATCAGCTCGCAGTAGACAAAAAACAATCCACGCTTACGGTTTTCTCATTTAATATTCTGCTTCTCTAGGAACAATACGAAAAAAAAAACGAAAAAAAAAAAACGGTCACAGCTTCTTGTTTATGCAGAGTTTAATAAACATTAGTGCCTTTGTGCATATTGACTGATTTATCAAAAAAAAGTCTATCGGGTATATGCAAACAGACTTTTAATTTCAGTCAGACAGCCCCAGCGCTTCCGGTGAACTGTCTTTCCATTATAAAATTGCCACGTTTAAGGTCTGATTTCTTTAAAAATCAATGATCTTCACTGTCTGACAAATATACAATATAAAGCGGGCCTCAGACCAGACAAGAAGCAATGCATTAAATTCCCCCCCCCCCCCCCCCCCCCGCCATGTCTTTAAAATATGAACATTTAGGTTACCCCAGTATTTTTAATGGAGTTTCTGCACTCGCCTGCTGATCCTCACGGCGCTAGTGGTTACATGGTCTTTCATCTCGTTTTACGCTTGAACAACTAATTGAATGCTTAAGTCAAGTACTTAACTGAATGTATTTTAATTACATTACAACATCAACGCTGTAAAACCTTATGAAATTGAAAATAGTCACATTAAGCTTTCCCCTTAAGTTTATCATTGGCTGAAAAACACTAGCTGTGCATATAGCCCATTGTCGCGCCAATAGCCTAGTGGTTAGTGCATCGACACATAGCACTGATGTGCTTACGGTGACCTAAGTTCAATTCCCAGCTCAAGGTCCTTTGCCAATCCTTCTCCCTCTCTCTGCTCTCCATGCTTTCCTGGCTCCATTCTACATTGTCCTATATATAAAGGTTTAAACAAAAACAAAAACATTTCTTCTTTCCTGATCTAGCTGTCTGATAAACTTGAAACATTGTGCACAACAAAGCATTGTTAGCTCTTTGATGAATAGTTTTGTTCCTCTTTCATAAGTGCATGAAATGTAAATGCAGCAAATACTGTATAAGTTTACTGTATGGTGGTCACCCATGTCTGGTTATTCATCCATACACACTGTTAGAGCTTTCTTTAATTTCAGCATTTAAACTGCGCACATTTTTTATTATTTTAAATTTCAGTTCATTTAATATTTCCATTAACACTGTAAACCCATCAGAAGTATCTAAAAAAAAAGTCTATAAATTGTAATCTGCAATGTCTATTTCATTTATTCATTCATTTTCCTTCAGCTTAGTCCCTTTATTCATCAGGGGTCGCCACAGCGGAATGAACCACCAACTTATCCAGCATATGTTTTACACAGCGGATGCCCTTCCAGCTGCAACCCAGTACTGGGAAACACCCATACACTCTCACCTGCACGCACATACACAACGACCAATTTAGTTTGTTTAATTCACCTATAGCACATGTCTTTGGACTGTGGGGGAAACTGGAGCACCAGGAGGAAACCCACGCCAACACATGGAGAACATGCAAACTCCACACAGATATGCAAATTGACACAACCGGGACTCGAACCAGCAACTTTCTTGCTGTGAGTCGATAGTTCTAACCACTGAGCCACCGTGTCGTCCATTGTTTGTGTCTTTACTGTACAAACTGTGGCAGTATTGGAAACAGCATAAAGCTAATTCCAAGAAAAGGAGCTGACAATATGGCATATGGTTTCTTTCAAAACTTTGCAAACTAAGAAGGATTTACATGCATTTATAGGAATTATACATTAAGCTTTCCAACGCTAAAATGGGATTTATGTGGATTTATGTAAATTATATAAAACATTGCTCATAATGATGGTTTCCGTTTGGGATTTGGCATCCGTTTCATGTATTCATTTGGCAGACACACTTTTACCCAGCGGCAACTCACTGCTGTGCTCACACTGACCTGAGGCACCATGTTTTTGAAGGAGTCCATGATCCGAGAGCTTTTAGCTTCTTGATAATATGAGAAGCAGCCGGTTATGATGACCACAGCAGACAGAACCACACCCAGATACAACTGCAGCCAACCAGAGACAAGCCACAAAGTCAGGGGGTTCAAAAATAGTACACAGAATACTTTACTAGTACTTTTGTACACATATTAAAAAAAAAAAAAACAGCATGCAAACAGACAAACTTCTGAAAACCCATTGATATCTTGCTGTTTAATCTATTCTTCAATTTCTGTAGTTTTACATTTCCGCACAGAGATATACTCAAAAAAGCTACAATCTTTTCATGAAGAATAAACTTAAAGGCATAGTTCACCCAAAATTTACTCACTATTCACTCACCCTCAAATGGTTTTTCTGTTGAACACAAAAGTAGATGCTTTGAAGAATGTTAGAAACTGATAACCTTTGACTTCCATTGTAGGAAAAACAAATACTCTGGAAGTCAATGGTTACAGGTTTCAAAATAACTTCTTTTGCATTCAACATAAAAACCCCAACAGGTTTGTGACAAGTGAAGGGCGAGTAAATGATGGCAGAATTTCAGTTTTGGGTGAACTGGCCCTTTAAGATGTTCTAAGGGAACAGCACAGTCAGACTGTTTTAAACACATACACGCAATGTCATAACCTTTAAATAAAACAGTTTAAAATGGGAAACATGCGGAAATCATGGTGTAAAGAGAGCAAACACAGTTAAATGACCCTTAACATCACATTTTCATTTATCACTGACCCTAAACTGTCCCACAAGCAGCTGGCAGCTCAGTCTACAAACTGGGACTCATTCATCATACTAGATATGGGACACCAGAGCTAAGAGCAATGTATCCACCTCAGTCGCCAAAAAATGTGAACCACAGGTTTTAATTCCACTCTGGTGGACTGAGACCAATTTACCTCATCATTTCTTGTTAATTTGTGTTTTAATCGGCTTAAAAAACGGATTTTAGAAAAATGTTTGTAACAAAGAAAGAATGGGTACTACTTATGAAAAACATGAGTAAGTGAAAATCTTTAATAGAAAACTATAGATTCTTACTGGAAAAAAATAACCAGTAGAGCTTTAGTTAAATATTAGAGACGTATGGGCACGTAACACGAATGGTATTATGGTAAAATATTTTAAAATGTGTAAATGACACATTTTCATCACCGAAATAAAACACATTTCAGACGTGCAAAACAAATAAGTAGTTTAGAGAACTGAACAGGCCTAATTGGCTGCGTCAATGTGAGTCGATTTGGTCCGAATTCACAGAATTCAAAAAACAGTAGGCAAAAAATACCGGATGACCTACTACTTTTGGCAAGATTCTGAAACGGACACTATACTATACTATCCCATGAGGCCATGGATGGAGCTGAAACGACATGGTAAGTAATGTGACGATGACAACCTGGCGGATGTAGTACGTCCATATTCCATTCCAGATTATACTATGTGTATACTATACCTACTACACATTGAATAGCATTAAGTAGCATTGAATATTCTGTGTTACCAGGCAGATTAATGATGATTAGTGGCTAATTTGTATTAATTTACTATCTAATTTGTTTTAATATTATTTGCTCACTCCACAATGATTTTAGGGTTTTAAAGCCTATTTTCAGAGATGGACAATTTTCGACTGGCAAACATTTATTGGTTGAAATGGTATTTTAGATTCAGTGCGCTGCACTGCCCAGCAGTGTTTAGTGCATTGGTTTCACTCTCCCTCCAGCTGTAATCACTGCGTGGTCTGTCGCAGAAAGTGATATGAAACCCAGTCATTTCAATGGCTGCGCGAGGTCAATTTGTTGCTGTCCCGACCAAAATTATTATTAATGTTATTTGCATGAATTATTTTTAAAACAGATTTGTAGACATAAATACCATATTTAATGTATTTATATGTTCCAGACATGCAACGAGAGTTGCATTCCCAATGAAGATTTAAAGGCACAGTATGTCATTTTCTCTGCCAAAAGCCGTGAATTCACAACAAACAAAGGCGAATCACATGGGTGATCACGCTTAAGCAGCAGCCCTATTTTATCATTCTAAATAGATTTTAAGGTTCTGTTATAATGCTGCTCTGTGCAGTCTAATTACATATAAAAGCATCTTTTATGTTTCCCTGTTTTTTTATAAAACCAAACTGGAACTGAAGACCTATGACGACATAACCATAACAACACTGAACATGGTCTGTGCCATTAGATAAATTAGCTTGATCTAACCATTCTTAAAAACATTTTGGATAATGTAAGTACATACGTCAGCAACATATACATATACATATATATATATATATACATATACATATACATA
>CAIGQW010056824.1:2789851-2832410 GCA_903798125.1 Danio choprae
ATATATATATAACACTGTTCTAGTTGTTTTTGGATATTTTAACAAAAAGATCTTACATATTGTGCTTTTAAACTGGTACCACTTACAAAAGCAAAAAACATATACAATTGTGACAGAATCTGCCAACAGACTGCTTTATAACACCTCTCCATTCAAAAAAAATGTAAAAATCTCACTGGCTGTGTAGCAAAACACTCACATTGTCATTGACAGGCTCGTCCTCCGTGGCTGCCTGAATACTGTATGCCAGAAAGCAGAGAATGGCACCGATCCAGAGCAGGATGGAGAATCCTCCAAACAGCTGCTTGCAGAACTTCACCCACTCCGGGGTTGTGGGCGGAGGAGTCAGTGCATTTGGACCGTCACGCGCCAGGATTTCCATCGCTCTCTTCTGGGTCAAACCCTGGTGGGATGGAGACAAAGTTACTCCCCGCAGCAACTCTTTAGATTCACTGCCAGTAAAATACATCTTAAACCAGCCTGAAGTGCTTTCTTGAGCTTTCAAGGTGGTCAATAAAAGGTGTCTTGATGCTTATCATAAGATTAGGCTTATGGGATCGTTTATATTTAGGTATAGAATGCTTTTGGGAAAGTTCAGTTTAATGATATAATAATAAAATATAATAATACTGATTTTAATATTTATTGAAAACTATTGGCCAATACCAGTCCTGACATATGCCATGTAAACTTTTGTGGTTAGAACATTTAGTAACACTTTACAATTAGGTTGTATTATTGTTGGTTAATGTATTTATTAACATGAACAAACAATAAATAATACCTTTATTACAGTGTTTATTAATCTTTCAAATCAAAAACACATTAAGTATAAAGTAAAACAGTATAAAGTTTTTCATATTTTAACTTACTTAATTGTGTTTATTTTTTATTTTATTTATTGTTTTATTTTTCATACAGTTATTTAATAAACTCAGTTTTTTATACTGGCTTTTTTCATGCTAGAACTGATATGTAGATTGGTTAAAATCTGTCCAAAATTAATACATAAATGCATCTCTATCCAATTAAAACTCATGTAACGTTTAACATTATCAGCTGATGAAATTACGTAAAATGTATTCATTCATTTTCCTTTGGCTTAGTCTCTGATTTATCAGAGCTCGCCACAGTGGAATGAACCGCCAACTATTCCAGCATATGTTTTACGCAGTGGATGCCCTTCCAGCTGCAATCCAGTACTGGGAAACTCCCATACACACTCTCAATCTCTACGGCCAATTTAATCTGATCCAATTTACTTATACCGCATGTCTTTGGACTGTGGGGGAAACTGGAGCACCCAGAGGAAACCCACGCCAACACAGAGAGAACATGTAAACTCCACACAGAAATGCAAACTGGCCCAGCCTGGATCGAACCAGCGACCTTCTTGCTGTAAGGCAACAGTGCTAACCACTGAGCCACAGTGCCACTGGTATAACGTATTATTATCATCATTTAATTCTATTTTTCATTAACATTGTTATATAGTGCCTTTAAAAGAGCTTTTAAAGATGCTTTCACACATTTTTGTTTCAGGAGTTCCAAGCGGTTGCAATACTGTATCAAAGTTCAAAAATATCATGGCTTAAAAGGTTATATTTATTTTAGCTAACACTTTTTCACCAACTAGTATCACTAAATAATATTCTAAAGCCTTGTTTAGTTCGCCGTGGGTGTTCTTCTTGAATGTGCCAGCGGGTAAAATGTCATCACCATCTTGAAAAATATCCGATTCATTATTGCAAATGTCGAGGGTGAAAGTAAAGATGACTCACTCTGGCAAGGTCAACTCCATAACGAGTACTGAGCTCATCCAGAGACAGCTTATGATCATCCTGTAAAAAAATACACATGAACATCAGCTACAATACGACAACACGTTTTCCAATTAGCCAAATCATTAAAACATATCACATTCCATTTCATTGTTTGATTTCTAATTAACATCGGTTAAGCTAAGTCTCTATTTTTCCAAGTACACATATGGTATGAACACAGACCAAAAACAATTTCTTACCAGTGACACCTCTTTCTTCAGCTCATCTAAATCTTTATCCTTCGTCTTCCTCTTTCCTCCCGTTGGTGCCACCTCCGGGCTGCTTTCATGTCCGTACTAAGACGCGGAGAGAATAATATCCAGAGAATACAGCTTTATTACTCAGAGGTTGCTTTTTCATAACTTTTAAGACTTCTCAGTTATGTTTCATTCATGGATCATTCCGTAAACTGTAGCTAGAACTGGAAATGAGGAGAGTTAATCAAATAGACAGACATTATTGCAAAAAACAATCAGTTAAAGGCAAAAAAGTTTAAAAGCTTTTATTAACATGGCTGGGATACTAAAAAGCAGCACCTATACACGTTTCGGCAAATTTGCCTTCATCATAGTGACAAAATACAGGTGCATCTGGAGTTCATTTGAATGCTCAGTATGTCACATGACATAATTATATACCATGATTATAACCAAACAGTACAGAAAATTATATAACAGTTATTGACAATACAGTAATACAGTCCCAGCAGGCAGACAACATCATATGAATTTGATCTTCAGTTCTATTTTGGTCGCGACGTCAGGTGACCAAAATTTAACGTCAATTTGCTGTCTAATACCAATGTCATCTGGCGTTGATATTTGGTTGGTTTTAGGCTGTGGCGTTAACTAACTAAAATCCAACATCATTTTAATGTCATGATATAACATCCATACAACGTCAAAGTCTAACATCAGTAGACGTTTATCTTTGGTTGGTTTTATGTTGTGTAATGACCTAACTAAAATTCGACGTCACTTTTATGTCATAATGTGACATCCATACAATGTCAAAAGCTAACATCATTAGTCCTGGATCTTTGGTTGATTTTAGGTTGTGTCGTGAGCTTACTAAATTTCATCTTGGCGTTGAAGTCTGACCTCAAACTGACGTTAGGTTCTGACGTCAACCCGATTTTCATACACAACTAAAATTCTAAATTAGTCCAACGTTGGAGTCCAACGTCAATTTTACTTCTGTGTGACATCCGGCCTGCTGGGATAATACTTTTAAAAAGGAAAAAAAGAAATAAATACAACTTAATTAGCCTTTTATATGTATATTTTAATAAAATGCCAAAGAATAAATACAATAAATAATTCATAATATGTTCTCCTGTGAATTTCCAGCATCATTACTTCAGTGTTTATTCTACTATCATTTAAATATGTTGATTTGGTGCTCTATAATAAATTGATTTGGTGCTCTAAAATATTATTGATGGTCAATCATTAATAATAGTTTTTATTAAAATTATTTTTTATTAAATCTTATGTAACATTATAAATGTTTTTGTTGTCACTAGTGAGCCATTTAATGTTTCCTTTTTGGGAACTTTTGAATGGTAATATATAAGTTTCCGCATAAATATGACACAGCATAACTGTTTTTAAAATAATAATCATAAATTCAGAAGTGTTTCTTGAGAACTGTACACTGTAAAAATGCATTTAGTGTCAGGACAACACAAAGGAATTAAGTTAAAGTAATTAGTTTTTACAAATTTAAGTGGATTAAACATAAAACAATTAAGTTTTCCCCCAAAAAACTCAACAATTGTGTTGTTTCAACTCATTTTAAATAAGTATTTTGAACAAACAGCAAACATCATTTGAGTGTAGAGACTACACTGCAAAAAATGTTGAGTTCCACACAATTACTTCATGTTGTCCCAACACAAATCAATTAAGTTAACTTAACTGTTTTCCAAATTTAAGTGGATTGAACATAAAACATTTAAGTAGTCCCAAAAAAACTTAAGAGTTGTGTTGTTTCAACTTATTTTAAACAAATAATTGAAACATGCAGCGATTGTGCAGAACACGCGCAATTAATGAAGAATGACGAAAGACTATGATTATGAAATATTGCCATCTTAGCAAAACAAATGCACTAGAGACTTAATGTCTTAAACATTTAGAGATGTTCAGAGATTTTTTACGTTCCTAAGAGTACATACACATCAAGTTTGTGCTTATTTGTTAATTATTCAACTAAATGTTTCTAACTATTTTGTAGTTTCTAACCTGAACAGCTGATTTGTTTATTAATGACTACAGTGATATTAACTAAGCCATAGTTATACATCACGCGACAAGCTATATGAAACTATGACAGCTCTTTGACAGTGTTTTCAAACACATGAGTGTGTTTGCTCATGTTGGTTCGTGTAAAGTAGAGTACTTTGTGCTCGTCTTTGGCAGTAAATGTGTGCTGTGTGCTGACACTAGGAACAGGGTGTCATGGAAATCACCTGGTCCTGTCAATCTTGCTCAGCTGTGACTGCGTGCATGTGTTGCATGTGTATGTGTGTGTGTGAGCCTAACACGTGCACAGACAGAATGAAGATCATTCATTGCGCCTTAAATCAGACCTCTTCTCTGAATTAATTCATATTAATACCAATCATATATAAGCCAGTGTAATCCATCACAGCTCTCAGCCTCATTATGAGCTAAAGCAGCATACAGACAGCATTGCATCATTAAAATGATGTTCAGATAATCACACGTGTCTGATACGACAAACTGACAACAGCTTATTATTTCAGACATTAAATTAGATGCCGCTTCTATGACGAATTACATTAAAACTGTCAGGAAATGTTGTTTTTTTTTCTCCCCACTGTAAAATTTTAATATTTTTTTCAGAAACTAAATTATTGAGATAATAAACCAATTAACATTTTTGCTTTGTGACATTTCATGATACTTTATTCTCTTTCCTCAATTCACAATAGCTTTCATTCTTATTACATCAATATATATATATATATATATATATATATACTTCCAAATCACACATATATCCTCTACACAAACATATCCCCACAAAAATCACACTGTATTCATAAGAAATGCATGTGACACTAAAACGATGTATTATTTAGGAGTGTACGACACTCATAACAATCTGTGAGAAAAAGAACGAATGAAATAAAGCCAGCCAGAGCAAAAGGATAGACGGAATAACTGATGAAGCACCACAGGAAGACACACACATACACACACTCACCCCTTTCCCCATGTTCTCTGATAATGAGCCGGTGCCCGGATTTCTCCCACTCTCCCCTCACACGTGTGGAAGACACTGGTGGCTTTTTTTGGAGGTAACATACCACTTCTCCACCTGATAACACACACACACACACACACACACACACACACACAACCTGCTTTCTCCCCAGTTGTGCCTCAGGGTAACCCGAAGCTGACTTCCCACCCTCTGCCCTAACACACACACACACACACACACACTCGCACGCGCACACACAATCTCCATGCCCACAGTTCTGAATAACAGCACCTGCTACCGACTTTAACCCTCTTTCTCTCTGCTTTACATCCACCTATATCATCACTATTTATGTTATGCTTGTTGGCAGGGCAGAAGCAGCGACACGGGCTGAATTCTCTGCTGTGTCCTGCCTCGTGATGATTATTTTATCATCTAAAAAAATCAAGCCAGAGACTGAAGCAGGCTCTCACTGCCGTCCAGATCTGCCAGATCCATTAGGAGCCGCAGCAGCTGCTCCCCTGACCCCGCTGTGCCCGATAAAGAGAGACTCGGCTGATGTAGAAGTACGCGATAAATCACATGAACTTCATGTGCTGGACTAGTATTTATTTGTCTCTGTGGATGACAGCTACTGTGAGTACAGTAAACAATATCCACCATATTTTTAACTACACCGTGTCCTAACAAGTGACGCGACAAGATTCCAGTATAGCCAGAAGCTTTTTTTATTTTTTTTTTAAATACCAGACACAGAATAGCTCACTGCACTCCCAACTAAATGGTAAGGTTTATAATACATTTTAAACCTCTTTATTCATTCATTCATTTTCATTTCGGCTTAGTCCCTTTATTAATCTGGGGTCGCCACAGCAGAATGAACCGCCAACTTATCCAGCATATATGTTTTACGCAGTGAATGCCCTTCCAGCTGCAACCCATCACTGGGAAACATCCACACACACTCATTCACACACATACACTACAGACAATTTAGCTTACCATATTCACCTACACCGCATGTCTTTGGACTTGTGGGGGAAACCGGAGCACCCTGAGGAAACCCACGCCAACACAGGGAGAACATGCAAACTCCACACAGAAATGCCAACTGACCCAGCTGAGCCTCGAACCAGCGACCTTCTTGCTGTGAGGTGATCGTGCTACTCGCTGCACCACGTGAGGCCGTGAACCTCTTTAATATTATTAAAAGTACACACTGACTGACTTTGCATTCAGTCGCAGTTCTGTTAGTTATTTTATTTTCAAGACCTGAGGTAGGCTACCTATCTGCTGCTCCTTTCAATATGGCTATAAATGTCAGGTAAAAAGTGTTCAAACTCACGTTGGTTCAATTTACACACACAAAAAGCACATAATCAGCACCTAAGGTAATCATTGTTGTAGTTTTGCTGTTGTCCAGCCACGACAGCCCAGAAATAAAAACAGTTTCTAAAATATGAATTTTGTGCGTCGCTGTAGTGGACAGTTATGACAAAAACTTCTTTTAAATTGACTATAAAATATACCTTTTATCATATGTCGCAGCGTCACCTCATGTGTAAACAAACATGTGCCTGACTTCCCTTCTCTGTGTTTTGAATAATTTTACCATCAGTGCCAAAAACAAATAGTCCATTATGCTGCTTCTCACAATTCACAGGTGTTTGCTATGGCATTTTTCCAGTTGTTAATGTACTGTAAACACACTGGTTTTATATTAAAATTAAAACAATTTTAATGCTTACTTGTTTGTAGTAGGCTAGTATACTGTGGCAAATCGTAACCAGAAGTCATTCACAATCACAGAAAATTGAAATAAATAAATACAATCTTAACTTTCCTAATGACATAGCTTCCTAAACATAGCTTCTTCTTTTTATAAATAGCTAATAGCCCAGTTAAATTATTAATAAGAATACATTTCTTAATAATTTGCACAGAAAGCAAATACCTTCAGATTGTTTTACATTTTAAATGTCCAATTTGCCCATTCATGCAGCTCTCATAATCCATACTAAACACAAGTCAATCCTACATTGGAAACACACAAGGGATCTGACATTTATTGACATTTTTCTGAAATTATTTGAACTTGAGCATTTACATTTTACAAGACATTTTACAGAAAACCAATGTTAGTATGGTAAAGTTGAAATAAAAGTAAAAAATAATTAGCCGTTTTAAATGGAGTTTAAAGAGAGAACGGTTACCTAGACCTGTACCAATACAGGTGCACACTATACATACAACATGGCGATTCCCCAATATTTAAACACAGTTTAATGGCAGATACCATGTGGCTGCTCGACCTCTACTCTAGATGCATAAAAAGCATCTGTCTCTTGTCTAACAAACATATTTCCCACAAGCCCTCACTGTTCTATAACTTTCCCGATGAGAGCCTCTCTTGGTCTCGGGGCTGACACGAAGACTTGAAGACACAAAAACATATCCTGTGAGAATGTTTACTAGACTTTGGCTTGACTTTTCCCCTCAATATGAATTCAGTCCAAGTCTTCGCCCGGGTATTTCATCATTTATTTCCATCTCAAAAACCTCTCTGCCCTCATTGCATCACTTCCTGTGGACTTAGCAAGCCAACAAGCTGATGGTAAACACTGTTATGAAGAAGCAGCCACATGAACTCTGCCACGTCAGTCAAATGAAAGTGCAGAAATATTATTAAACATCATTAAAACTCTATTACATTTCTGCTTCCGACACACACTCAAAGGATTTTCATTACTTACAATGACGTGGCGTTTTTATGTTGTTTTGTTCCCCTAATGTTGACGGGTTACATTTCATCAGAATAAAAACATACACATGCGCCTCATCGTCTGCAGAGAGCTAGCTAAATTAACTTTTTTTTTTGCATTGGCGTCTTTGTGACCGGCCAAATGTAAATGTTTCTCCTGTGGGCAGCAGGGGGCAGGAGAGAGCACTGGGGTTTTCTTACCAGCAGAAACAGGGAATGAGAAGAGGAGCTGGTGGATGAGTGTTCATGATAGTTAGAGGAGAATTAGAGAGAGGTGAAGTAAAACTATGATTCGGGAAGGAGCGATGGATGGTCTTTACTAATGATATATGAAGGTCGAGGGACAGTGCCTCCATAGGAGCCGGCCCTCATTGGCAAAAAAAAAAAAAAAAAAGGGACAGAAGGGAGACAGAGGTGGTTCTCCCATTACAAGTGTGCGTTAAAATAATCAGCTGCTTGTCAGACAACAGACGTGAGAATCTGGCTTAGAGTGTCAAGTAACTCTCACAGCATGTTTGAGTTTCTCTGCCAACAGTATCAACGTCATTTCGGGTATTTCAGTCAACGCTGTCAGAGCAAACACTAAGCCAGATTCACTGTAAACTACGTCAATGTACTTTGGGAAGGCACTTAAAACTGCGTGATGGGATACATGAGATGAGTGTGAGTGAGAGTGAGAGTGAGAGTGTGTGTGTGTGTGTGTGTTTCTGAAAAGATGAATTTTCTTTGACAAATGAAATTTTAAAAAGTGAGAGTGTGTGTGACTAAAAATACTAGTGCTATATTTAGCTCTCAGTAAATGAAGGGCAGGGAGGGGAGGCTACTTTAGGGGGCCGGCCTACAGGAAGTGATGTAATAGCACCAGTGTATCAGACGATAAGATGAATTTATACATGTGAAAGTAGAAAAATGACCAGAAAAAAGTGTCAGAAACGCTATAAGGAAGAGAGATTAGAGGAGACGAAGTACAACAACAGACAAAAAGCAGAGAGACAGGCAGTAAAAACAGAGAAAAACAGAAAGAGAGGGAGGGAATGGGGGGGAAAAAAGACAGTTAATATAAAGTTTCCGAAATAACTTTTCAGCAAGAGTGCAACGTGTGAAAAGTATACGGCTAGGATTGTGTTCGTGTGTGGGATTGTATTTGTGTACAGAGAGAGATGGTCTGACACTTAAAGAGATAGTTCACTCATAATTGTAATTTCCTCTGCATTTAAACACACTCAAGTCGCTCTAATAATTATGAATTTATTTCTTCTGTTAAACAAAAACAAGATATTCTGAAGAATGTTGAGGGGAAAGAAGCCATGGACATTCATAGTAGGATTAAAAAATACTATGTAGGTCAATGGTTGTTTTTTTTCCCAACATTCTTCAGCATATCTTCCTTCAGAAGAAACTCAAACAAGTGAAGGATTAGTATTTTTCCATTTGTGCATGAACTATCCCTTTCGCAAGTGGAAATGTTGAGAATTCTGCCACTATTACAGCTCTCAGACACATCTGTCACAGTGTGTGCGGAGTTGAAGGCTCTCAGCCCGGGGTTTTGTTGTGAATGTGTGCTGCTGAAGTGTTTTTGGGTTTTTAAAAGACTGTGTCCTAACCAGGTGCGACACAAAGACTTTCAGGCCGCAGGTAATTTATCTGTGCTGCTTGAAAACACAAACGGAGTGCATTTTCACCGAACAGATTCACATTATATGGCTAGAGAGGGGTTCAAATGTCCACATTGAAAACTGGCATTTTAAATCTAATTTAAGCCAGGATGAAACCAAGATTTAAAGATTTTGAATATAAAATGAGGAAGAATTATTTAAAATGCTGCAACATTTCTGACTTACTAAATAAGAAACATTGTGCATATGAACTCCTTTGCACAGATATTTATCTACTTAAAGTCAAATTAAAGTCAAATTACACTTAATTTATGACAATCTCAATTTATGTTGAAGCATATGCTTTAAGCAAACTAGTGGAGTTTGTCAAGTGTTGCTGTCAGTAAAGCACGAAAAAAAACACTAATTACTATGTTATTTATAATTGTATTTTTTTTTAAAGCTGCTTTGGATTGATGTTACAGAAACAGAATTCTGACATTAATTGTAATTTCTTCCATTTGTTCCAGGTTTTCTGACTTTTGAACCACACAGTAGGTGGGATTTTGCCTCAATGGGGCTGCAATATGGACAAATGAACCCAGATTTGTATCAACGATATAATTATAAAATATCTTGTCACAGCATGCTTAAGACATTTTAGTCCAAAACCCATTCGGACCAATGAGATTGCAAAGTGGGTGGAGCTACCCAGACAATTATTATTATCAACGATATTTTATAACTATACATTTTGTTCAAGCAATTTATGAAAGATTATAGCTTGTCTTTTATCATGACGCACCTAAATTGGACACAGTGTTTTTTCTCTCTTTTAAACCACACAGTTGAGATTAAAAAGAGCAAAACTTCACCCTTCTCCTGTCCTCCTGTTTTATAAAGGATTCATTGTTCACTCCTCGCCTCCAAAAACTCTCCACCACCCCCTCTTCTCTTCATACCCGTCTCGTTCACTTGAGAATAATTTTGCGCGCGAGTTGAGAAAAGAATACAGCGGGACCGGTTTTTGTTTGCCCTCCCTCTTTCTCCTGTTTAGTGAGCTCTAGCTCAATGGTCATAAGAACCCTGCCCTGCCCGCCCATCCCTGCTGCCTGCTCCTGGGCTTGGGTCTGGGCGGAGGCGGCCTCGCTCTGGAGCTCTAGCTCTCTGCTCCACAATCCCTATTTCTTCTCCCTGCGAGATTCCTGTTTCTTCTTCTCTGATGCTGCCGCCTTCAGCTTGGCCGGATCAGTCACAGCCGAAGCCTGGAAAGAGAGGGAGTGTGGAGAGGGGAGGAGTGAGTCACTACGGGAGGAAAGAGAGAGAGAGAGAGAGAGAGAGAGAGAGAGAGAGAGAGAAAGAGAAATAGAGTAAGAAAGAGAGAGAGAGAGAGAGAGAGAGAGAGAGAGAGAGAGGGAGAACGAAGGGGTTATGTGGGAATGGTCAGATGAGTTTGACGGATGTGTAAAACCAGAATAAGGGAGGTAGTTTCATTAAAGAAGAGAAGAAGAAGAAGAAGAAAGAAATGCTAAACGAGTGGTTAGAAGGAGATGAACACCAGGGGAACTTTCGGTTTCTGGAAAGGGGGGACAAAAGAGGAAGTGGCCAGTTAGGGAGTGACAGCGTGACATCACAGCACCTAAACAAAAGAACTGTCATACAGCTGACCTTTGACCCCGTTCAGTCTCGGGATGCTGAAACATGTTTGATTATCTTTTTTTGTCTTTCCACAAAAGAAGCTTCAGTTCAGTTCTGTCAGAAACCTGAAATGGTGCCGCACACGTAACTCAACTTATGAGCTAGTTCACGCAAATATGACATTTACTCGATGTTTAGTTCCAAATTTGAATGAGTTTCTTTTTTTCTCCTGAACACAAAATAAACAGCGGGGAAAATAAGCATTGAACACGTCATGTTTTTCCCTGAGAATAATATTTCTAAAGGAGCTGTTGGCATGGAATAGAACCAGATTTTGATAAAAACCCAAACAATACAAACATAAAAGTAAAACAAAACAAAACAAATCTGAAAAATTTGTTATGTGTAATAACAATAAAATGACACAAGGAGAAAGTACTGAACTACTGAAACGTATTTATAAAATAAAAGTCTTTTTTTGGTGATGGCAGCTTAAAGACGCCTCTCATATGGAGAATGAACTCACATGCATTGTTCAGGTGTGAGTTTTTCACAGACTTTAACAGAGTGTAAAAATCGTGATGGTTCTGTGGATCTCGTCTATCAAATCTGATCTTTAATTTCTATTTTATATTGGATTCAAGTCAGGTGATTGGATGGGCCATTCTACAGCTTGATTTTCTTTCTCTGAAAGCATTTGAGAGTTTCCTTGGCTGTGTTTTAGATCATTGTCTTGCTGAAATGTCCACCATGGTTTCATCTTCATTCTCCTGCTAATGTAGATGTTGGACTGTAGATGTTGTAAATATTCATTTACAATGACGAAAAGCAGAGGGTTGCTGAAGAACTACTGAGAGATTTCAGCTGCTGTCTGAGCTTTTACTGCCTTTCTACACCTCATTTCTTCATGTGTTCAATACTTTTCCCTGCATCATTTCATTTTATTACACATAACTTCATTTCTAAACTAATTAGATTTGTTTTCTTTTCATATATATATATTTCTTTGGTTGTTACTAACATAAGGTAACAATTTCAAGTCAACGGCTCTTTAAAATTTCATTTGAAGAAAGAAACTCACACAGGTTTCAATAAATGAGTGATAGAATGTTCATTTTTGGGTGAATTATACCTTTAAGGTAACGTGAATCATTGTTTTGGAGTTTTCTGGACTTTCTGAATATAGAGAGAAACTCAAAAATAAATTGAATTTTAAATTTTTTAGCTTAGATTTTAGATACATTTGATTCATAAATGAAATACCACATTTTGTGTTCTAAAAAATGATCAAATCCAGTACGTGTCTGTAGGGTAAGAATAAAGTTCTTTATCCCACTGAAATCTATTTTTAACAAACTCAATCATTTTGCTAGGCAAAAAACTAGATTTCAAAAACATTTTAAAGCGATTCAGTCTAATGCCATCGAAGATGTAGATGACATTTTTATGCAGTATAACATTAAAGATTTCTTTTTCATTTTTTTGGCTGAAACCGCATTCCTTCATAATTCAGGTCAACAGGTACTGTGATAGTCAAAAACATATACAGACATTTTGGGCATTGATTTAGCTTATGTTTTTTGACTCTCAAATGCCAGTAAACATCGACTTCTATTTTATGAATTAACCAAGGATTTCAGTTTCAGTGAAAAATCTTGTTCTGCTGAAAAAAAAGTAGCCTAAATTGGATGGCCTCAAAGCAGATGAACTTGGATGGCCTCAGAGCAAATTAAACAGCAATTTTTTTATTTTTGGATGAACTGTCCCTTTGAGTGTAAGTGTAACTTGATTAAAATAATATATATTTTTTCAAAACAATTAAAAAGTGCAATTGGAGGGTTTTGAAAAGAAAACGTCTTAAAGGGATAGTTCACCCAAAAATGAAAATGTGTACTAGTAAAGCCGATATTAAACACTTCACCTTACAGAAGTATTTCAGTTAAACTCAAATCTAAACTTTAGAATTCTGTTGACAGAACTCGTTCCATTTTACCCCCAAAATATCCCTTTAAATATGTTTTTGTATTATAAATGCTCTATAAACTTTAGTAGAGATTTTAGTTCTGTTCTGCAGCACACAGAATCTATCAACCTACATTCTGTCGACTGAATATTGGAGGGTAGACTGGGTTTACACTGACAGAACCAAGAAAATGAAAACAGAAAGAGTGAAGCTGACAGGAGACGCACACTCAGGAGTACATAAAGAGAAGTGCATACTGAAACGGAGAGAAGGAAGAACGGCAATGAAAACAGAAAGAACATAAACAATACAAGATTGGAAATCTTCTGTTTTGATCCTGTAAAGAGATCAAATGTGTGCGAGGAAAGCAGTGGCCTGATTGTACATGATGGTGTTTGTCATGATATAATACATGATTAAAGTGGAAACATGATTGGCTCTGACAGCATTTTACTGTTCACCTGCGGAGAGAATGGAGGACAGAGGGAAGGGAAAGCTAGAGGAGAAAAATCAGTGATGTGGAGGAGGTGAATGATAAAGTGCACAGAAGAAATAATCCCAAGGAGAGAGAAAAGTTAGACAGTATGCAAATGAATGGCACATTAGCGGAGAAAAGGGATGTATGAGCTCCATTTGATTGCCAGTTCGGTGATACTGATTTGACGGTTCCCAATCCACAAGGCCATAGGGAAGAGCCCAAAGTAAAAGTTCATTTTCTGCTATATTTGGTTTAACCTTTAATTTATTCCCAAAGTATCGAGGATATTTATTCTGGATCCTGATATACAGTTGAAGTCAGAATTATTAGCCTCCCTGTATATTTTGTTTCCACAGTTTCTGTTTAACGATTTTTTCCACACATCTCTAAACAATAGTTTTAATAACTAATTCCTAATAACTGATTCTTTTATCTTTGCCATGATGACAGTACAGAATATTTTACTACATATTTTTCAAGATACTAGTATTAAAGTGACATTTAAAGGCATAACTAGGTTAATTAGGTGAGTTAGTGTAATTTGTATAACAGTGGTTTGTTCTGTAGACAATGGGAAAAAATATTACTTAAGGGGGCTAATAATATTGACCTTAAAATATAAAAAAAAAATTAAAACTCTTTTTATTCGAGCTGAAATAAAACATATTTTAGGAAATACTGTGAAAAATTCCTTGCTCTGTTAAACAGTATTTGGGAAATATTTGACAAAAATAAATCAATCAAATTCACAGGGCTAATCATTTTGACTTCAATTGTATACCTCTCTACTTTTTACACAGCTTAAACTCAGTCAAGGAATAAGACTGCATGCTTGCATCCTTGCTACAAGTTACTTTTGACACTATTGCTATCACAATCTCCTCTGCTTTTATTTTTGATGACTTGTACTGGATTACAGATATGGATAAAACTGGCATGCGGACAGGAGCACAAACACTGAGGTAGATTTAACTTTACCTGGGGTTTCACCTGCCATGCTTCTGACTTTTCTGTATTACTGAATTGTTTAAAAATTATATTTGAAGAGTTAAGATGCAAAAACCTCTAAGTGCCATCTAGAATTTTCTTCTACAATGAGCATTTTTCTCTGCCTCTTGTGTATATGTTCAGATATTTCATGTTAAAATAGATGAAAATAACCTATTCTTTGCCATAAAAGTGAAATGACTAAATCAAGACATAGGAGTTTGAGAAAAATGCTAATTTTAGAAGAACATTTCAGATGGCACTTAGAGGTTTTTGCAGCTCATTTATTTATTTTATTGTTAGGTTTTATTTTGTATTTATTATTGAACACAAAAAAGGTTTATTTGATAATTTTAGATGATTATTATTATTTTAATTGGTTTATTTTTATAGAAATTATGTTAATAATAAATTACAATAGACATTATAATATTTATAACATTATTATATTATAGAATTTATAATATATCTTTTATGATTTATTTCTGTTTATCATAGAATTATAATTATTTACATTTCAATTGTAAATTGAATTATAATTTATTCCTGTGATTGCGAAACTGAATTTTCAGCAGTCATTACTTCAGTTCTACTGAAGTTTAATTATGTTTATTATAATTATTAATTATACATTTTGGAAAAAAGTTTTTGCCGCTTAGTATTGTGGAAGCGATGATACATTTTTAAGATCGATTATTCTATTGATAATATAAATATCTACTTTTAAATCTTAAACTTGTAAATGGTATTATATGACAATTTCCACAAAATAATCAGAAAAAAAAATCACTTTTGATGATAAATGTTTCTTGAGCACCATCTGAGCAGAATCATTTCTGTAGGATCAGGTGACACTAAAGTAATGATGCTGAAGATTCAGCATTGCATCACAGGAACAAATTGCATTTAAAATATATTCAAATAGAAATTATTTATTTCAAGTTAACAATAATATAAAATTTCCCAATATTCATCTTTGCTGTCTTTTTAATTAAATAACTGCAGTCAAAAACAATCTAGACCCATTTATAATACAACACAACCTTAACGAAAAACTAACCATAGACAAAAGAGGGAGGAGAGCAGTGGAGGACAGGAGAACTTTAACAGAACAAGTGAAAGAAACTAGCAAGCTTGTGTGTGTGTGTGCATTTGTCTGTGTATGTTTGAAAGTGTGTTTGCGTGTCTAGGGTGGAGGCAGGTGAGCACTTGCCTGTTTTTGCTGTGATCCTTCTTTTCCTTTGCCTTTCTTGCCATGTTTGCTAAGAGAAACAAAAATACAAAAATTTGCATGAACAACGCAGCCATCTGCTGGATGGAGGACTGCTTGTTAGTTAGGTGTCCTATAGTTTCTGTTGACACCCGCTGTGAAGATCATATGTACGAGAGAGAAATTCCCATTTACAACTGCTATGTAATTTAGTCTCTTATGTCCACTTTCCTGAGAGGAGGGTCTATAGGTGACTGTATGTATGCTTTTTCTGGTCTTTTGTTCTAATATTGTGAAATAAGCAACATGAAGGGAGACAATGGAAGCTGGAGAGAAGCAGGTTTTTTTTCGATAGCCATAAAACTATGCCAAGAATTAGTGTTAGAATTCAGTGATCTCTGGGCTTTTTCCATGTTTGTGGCTTAACTGGTTTCAACATCAAATCCTAACAACTGTTTCAGAATTAGGTCAGTAGGCGAAGGGTGGCTGGTCTTTTGTGGGCGTTTGAAAGCATTTTTACAAAACATTTCAGACCCCGTTTACAACCGTGTGAACTAATATTGTGAAATAAGCTAGCGCACTTTACATATGCATTTGAGAGGAATGTGTTCGGCAGTGCTTTTGAAATGGAACATATCGCCCTCCGAAGAGCACTACAGTGAAAACCATCATGGCCTGTAAATTAAAGTGTCGATCCAAAAAGAAGTGCTCAAATGTGGCCACTTCGAAGGGCCCATTTAGATTATTTTAAAGGCCACAACTGATAGACACTTCAGGCCCCCATGATCCTTTGCACAAGGAAGTTGTTTGGTGTCACGCACTGTGCCCTAATACTTTCGAAGCGGTCACTCCTGAGGGTAAACTCTTTGAAGGGATTAGGGTATAGGGATGAGCGCTTCTGAATGGAACGCAGTTTAAAACAAATATTCAGGTGTAAACTAAAGCCATAGACACGGGTTTCATGGGTTCACATTTAAATTTCTAAATATTTCAGTATTTTTGCAAAACAAATCCTCATTTACTAAAATCATTAGACTGATGTGCGTTTAAATCACTGGGTCGAAACAGTTCATTTTGTAAACGGAAACTAAAACTATCGGTCAAAAACATTTAACAAATAGTTAAACAAAATAAATTAACAATGAATGTAAAACTAAAACTAATAACAGTCACTGAAAAACAAACTGAAATAAAATAATTAGCAAAATTAATAATTTTCAGAGTTAATAAGCAGTTCTGTGGCAGAAAATCTGATCTGCAGTTGTTAGGAGAAATACCAGTAGATGGCGCTTTAACAGACGAACAAATTTATGGTTAGCTACATACATGATCTTTAATATGAAGACATTATCTGAATTCTGAATAATCTTTACTTTTAAGTTTAAGTTGTTAATGTAAACTTTGTTAATACTAAACTTTGCTCTGTTCGACACTAGGAGTCTTCTGTTAACTCTGTTAAACTAGAATTACTCAAACTAAAACTCAAAATAAACAACATCTAAATAGAAATGTGTTTGTAGAATAAAAACTAAACTAAAACTAACAAAACCATTAAAGAAATAAACTAAAACTCAACTAAAATTTACATAAACTAAAATAGTATAATATTAATAATAATAACCAATTTCCCTTGAACCGAATAACTCGCTAAGGTTTATAAAGGAGTTTTTCGAAAATTGTTATTTGATTTTTAATTTTACACCCAGTGATAACTGGCACATAAAAACAAAACAAACTCTTGGTAAAACAAGCTACATTGTACCATTCAGTCCAGCTAAGCAAGAATTGGTGACTTACTACCTTCTAGTTTGATTGGGGCTTTTGTCAATTCCTCGCTCGTGACGCGTGTGTTTTTTTGCACTACAGGAGATCTGGGCTGTGTCTTGGTAAGAGTGTGTGTGTGTATGGGAGCGCGTGTGTCGAGGCCGGGCAGAGGTTCGGGTCGAGCTCGAGGAAGCAGATGCTCCCAGACTGACCTCATGGTCAAGCTGAACACCCGTCTGGCCACCAGGAAGCGCATCAGATAGTAAATTGCCACAACGAGGATCAGCAGTCCCAACACTACGCCAATAATGGACCCCGTTATCACACCAGCCTGCACTGGAACTGAGACAAAAAGAGAGAATATAAAGTGAGGAGTGTTGAGGTCTGCAGATTACACACCTTACAGTTTTAATGATCCTCTTTTTCTTAATGCACTTGTATTGTGTGATGGGAGTTTTTTTACAACTATGTTGCTAAAAAATAACCCTGCACAACATCAATCAACATGCTGAACTGCCCACACTGAACTGAACTAAACTCTGAAATCTGGACTTTACTAGAACTTGTTAAGCTGCTTTGACACAATCTACATTGTAAAAAGCGCTATATAAATAAACTTGAATTGAATTGAATTGAATGCTCTTTCAAACTACAGTTGAAGACAGAATTATTAGCCCTCCTGAATTATTAGCCCCCCTGTATATTTAGATACTAGTATTCAGTGTAAAGTGCAATTTAAAGACTTAACTAGGTTAATTAGGCAAGTTAGGGTAATTAGGCAAGTCATTAGCTACGTTTCCATTCACCTATTTTTATGCAAATTTTGGATGTGCTCATAAAAAATGGTTGATGGAAATGACAAGATGTGCATCAATTTTGAAAATCCACATAAAAAACATATGCGCATAACTGAGTGGGATAAACTTTTTATTTGATAAGGAAAAATGCACAAACTACAATGGGAACACTTTCACTCAACAAATTACAGTATACTCATTAAAAGTCACAGGATTTTGTTATAAGAGATCATGTGATAACAAGGTGTGTGAATGGACAAATCAGCAGGCTGAGCACACTGCAAAACATCTGAAATGTTGTTTTGGTCATTCTAAAATGCCGTAACAATTTCAGTATTAGTGTTATTATATTATTAATTACCCCCAGAACTGTCAAGAGCGTCTGTGCTCTGCTACCACGTGTTCATTGCGACTCGGCATACTGTATTCTGAGGCGCAATTCATTTATTAAATAAAAAAAAAGATTGACGCAGCTTCTCCTACTGCAGCAAATTACGTGTTTACTGTTGATATTTGGCGCCAGTTAATCAGGAAGTGACGATTTTGTTCTCTTTGACTACTTGGATGGAAATTCTGCTTTATTCGCATGTCTTATACATGATATTCTAGTTTTGCGCATAAATTTAATTAGACAATTGAAAAAATATTGCTTAAGGGGGCTAATAATATTGACCTTTTTTTTCTTTTTATTCTAGCCAAAATAAAACAAGCAGGACTTTCTCCAGAGGAAAAATATTATAGGAAATACTGTGAATTTTTTTTGTTCTGTTAAAGATAGTTTGGGAAATATAAAAAAAAGGAAAAAATAAAAAATAAAAAAAATCACAGGAGAGCTAAAAATTGTGACTTCCACTGTACTTATTTAAAATGAGCTGAATCAAAAGAAATTCTTGAGTGTTTTTTTTGACGGACAACTTAATTGTTTTATGTTCAATCCACTTAAAGTTGTAAAAAAAACTATTAAGTTAACTTAATCGATTTGTGTTGGGAAGGAGTTGTGTGGAACTCGGCATTTTTTAACAGTGAATGTCCACCTGGAAGTGTTCTCATTTCTTCCTTCCAAACAAGCCAGTATATTCCGGCATACCGCACTGAGAAGTTAAATCTACTGTTTAAAAGGAAAACAAAGAGGAAAATCAAAAACACCTGTGCACAAAAGCATTTATGTGATGAATTAGGCTCTGTGTGAGGCATTTGGATCCAACGGTGGCTATTTTTCACAGAAATCGTGCTCACGGAACTACACAAGGAAACCACTCAGGTCTCTGCTTTACTGTTACTTTGCGCTTCCATTAGCTGCAAACTTTCATCTCCGACCATATGATCTTGCAGGTTTTGTAAGCCACCTTGGAATAAGATGGACCTAAAGGCAAAAAGCAGTCTTAATAGTTTGAGCAAAAAAGCAAAAGAGGAACCCCAAGTGACTTTCTTGTAATGTGTTTCTCAGCAAAACACATTTTTTTTGTTATAGAAAACTCAGTAATCCGTTACCCTTCTCAAACACCAGCAGTCGAACGTGTGAGGAGTGGCCAACGATGTCAGGTGGGTTCTTGGCGTCACAGGTGAAGGTTCCATTGTCTCCGAAATCAAGGTTCTTGATCAGGATGGAACCGTCACGACGACTGGGGTTTCCCACAAACTCCAGGCGGTTCTGGAATGGGCCTTTGTTATCAGTATAGGGTTCTCCACCTGTATAGTGGAAAATCTACATAACAGAAAACCTTTTTTACAATTACATATGTGACTCTCGACCACAAAACCGTAAAGTCATATGAGGCATGTGTGTATTTTTGAAAGCAACTAAAAACTATGGAGCTAGATCAGTCTCAAAAATAATACATTTACAAAACAAAATTCATACAAGCACAGCACATTTCACTGTGTTTTCAATTTACGAATTGGATTTGCATAATTTTGAATGGTGTTTTGAATTTATGAACTAGATTTGTGTATTTTTGAATTGTGTTTTGAATTTACGAACTGGATGTGTATTTTTAAATGGTGTTTAGATTTTACGAATTGGATTTGTGTATTTTTGAATCGTGTTTTGAATTTACGAATTGTATGTGTGTATTTTTGAATCATGTTTTGAATTCACAATTTAGATTTGCATACTTTTGAGTCGTGTTTTGAACGTACAAATTGGATTTTGTAAATGTAAATTGTGTTATGGATGTATGAATTTTGATTTTGTAAATTTAGTCTTTTTAAAACTGATCTGGCTCCATTAAAACTCCATAAAAAAACTCCATAAAAACTGAATTAATCAGTAATATGCATTGCTAAGAACTTAATTTTGACAACTTTAAAAGCGATTTTCTCTGTATTTAGATTTTTTTTTTTTAAACCCTTCTCAGATTTTACATTTTCAAATAGTAGCCTAATATTGTCTTATCCTAACAAACCATATACCAATGGAAAACGTTATTCAGATTTTGGCTGATGTATAACTCTCAGTTTTTCAAATATTGACCCTTATTACTGGTTTTGTGGTCCAGGGTCACATATATCATAAAATTGTATATTACTTTGTATAACTGTATAATATTGTATCTTATTATTTTAATGAATATATCAAATACATAAGTTAAAAAGCAAAAATAGCAGCAAAACTACATACAGTGTTAACTAAATTACAAATCAAACTAATTTATGCTAAATCAAACCACTCTGTTACACTGCCTAACAAACACAATGTTATTTTTAACTTCCAGAATTACCAGTCTGAACAAGCACGCACAATTGAATGCAGCTGGCTTGCATGGCACTGTACAATCGGGAAAGCAGAACTACACCCACAAGGACCTAATATTCCTATTTGCGTGGTAATTATCTCTACAAACCACACAGACACATGGATATTATTTCCAAGGGGTGGGGATGTTTTCATAAAGATATGAGTTACACTAGCACTGCACACACCTTTTAACAGGTTTAGTGAAATGGAATCACACCATGTTAACAATACGAGGCTTCATTCTGCAATTACAAATTCAAATAACTGTTAAGTGTTGTGAAAATAAAGTAGTTGCTCTCAAGAAAGCTTTGCCTTTTTCATTTTCTTTGGAGATATTTAGAAATGCAGACCTACAATAAAGAATCAAATACTTTTATGTGATGTGAAAATAATGTGGTCAAAACATAGTTTGCTTGACTATTCAGAAATAATTGCCACATTTAATACATGAATGCTACAATCAAAACTAAATAAGTGCAATTAATCTGCTTTTAAATGCCTCCAAGTGTGTCTTTGTGTACATAACGGTTGATATATTTCTTCTAAAATTGTTTGTAAAATCAGTTTTATGTGATTGTCACCTATTTTATTTCACTCATGTTGTTTTAAATGACTTCTTCTTCATTAATAAACACAAGGAGGATAAAAAAGTGAGCATACACTGTAAAAAATATCCGTAAATTAGCAGTTTTCTGTATTTTATGATTCACGTTTTTATTTTTCCCCATTTATTGATGTTTTTGATTTGCATTACCTTTTAACTTTTAACCCTGAAAAGTTTGAAAAAGTGACTTTTATTAACATTTTAAGTAGTTTAAAGTGATATATTGTCTGGACTGGTATTGTATATTACGGTATAAAAATCTTGTAATAAACTTCCAGTACATTTTCGGTCATTTTACAGACTTCTTTTTATATTATATACATTTTACTATTTCAATCTACTAAAATGTCTATAAAAGTCACTTTGTTAAACTGTGGAGTTTATCAAACCTCAACAGAGCAGAGATCAACATCCCATAATGCAATTCACAACCGTAAATAAACAGAAAACACTTCTAACCACAAAATACGGATTTTCTTTTTTTTTACAGTGTAGACATTTTTACAAACATCTCCCTATATTACTGTATGTGCTCCTACAATATCCATTATTAGGGTTTTAATTTAGACAGTTGAGTTTCTGGGTGAAGTAGAAAATACTTTCTTGCACAATTTTAGAATAGACAAGATGAAGAGGTGTGTTAACAGTGAGTTTCCATATGTGTGTGTGTGTGTGTGTGTGTGTGTGTGTGTGTACTTCTACACACCGAGATGCTGTCCTTAGCCCCATCTGGACGGTATTGCCATGTGAAGGACACCTCTGAAGAAGTCGAGCGCCAGGAGAAGAAAGAGCAGGACAGTCTGATATCGGAGCCCACCAATGCATGGCTCTCCGAGCTTGTGAACACCTTTATAGCCGTGCTCTGAGAGGCTGGAGGATACAAGCACACAGAGTAAGGATTATTAGCTTACATGAGGACATACATTGAGCGAAAAAAAGCAACTGACACATGCAATGTGGAAAGTGAATATAAAATCTAAATTAGATTTGTGAAGTTTGAGAATCAATTTAGAGATTCAGTAGGATCTCTAAAGGATTCCGTAACACTTTATTTTAAGGTGTCGCTGTTACACGTGTCCTGTGTACTTATTATCATATCAATTAATTATGCATAATTACATGAAACTAATCCTAAACCTAACCCGCATTCTAACTTTAGCCATATAGTAAGCACATGTAATTAATTAACATTACTCAGCAGTTAAATGATTAGTTACACTGCAACAAGGACACCTTAAAATAAAATGTGACCAAGATTCACAGAACACAAATGTAAAACAGTAATGTGGATTCAACAAAAAATATGTAAGAGAAAGTTTTCTTTTTACGTAATCATTAAACAAATTACATAACGTTTTAATAATAATTAGAACCATTATGAATGATTGAGTAACAATATTAATTGATCAAAAAGAAGCTGCGAAACAGCACATTAGAATGATTTCTGAAGTATTTTGTGACAATAAAAACTGCAATAATTAAGCAAAAAACAGCTTTGAATCTTAGGAATGAATTTTAAATGTCTAAATTTAAATATGTATTTAAATATGTCTTAAATGCAGTTTTTTTAAAAAGTATTTACATTTCACAAAATGTCTGTTTTGTTGTATTTCATTTTGATCAAATAAATACACACCCTTCGAGAACCAAGGCCTATTTTTGTGCTGACCTTGATACTATTCTTTAATCTAATTACCATCTTTGTAAATTATTCAGAAAAATAGGAACTAGACAAAACATTCTATTTAAATCAGAATATAAAAGTTAAAATTAAGGAAAGAGAATTGATTGTGTTCTAATTAATCTTCATCTGTCAGACAGGTAGGTAAACGGGTAGGCACCAGGTATACAAACCACAGATGAGTCTGAACATACAATAATCTAAAACAAGACTAAAACAAATCTGGATTTTCATTCTGGTTATCTTGGTCTGAAGTTAGTTTGTTTGCCATCCTGTTACAAAATAACACAAGGAGGATGAAATGTATTTACCTATGCCCAAGAGCACCACGGAGGTCAGTGCCAGTACGGACAGCATGATCTCTCTCCGATCTCCCCGCAGGTCAGTATACGTGAGGGGTCCCGAGAGAGCGAGGGATGGAGAAAGGAGAAGAGATGGAGGGAAGAAAGGGAATGAGACCAGAGGGCATCAAGATGAGACTATTCAGTCTTGGACTTTATACCCAACCACACCCCTAAATCAAAGCCCGCCCCCCCAACATCAACTCTTCTCCTTGGCCCCGTCCCTGATACCACAGTCTCTCACAGTCTGAAAAGAACGGTCTATAAACACCACACAGAAAGGACAAGTGATACAATAACCTGAGAATGAATCCTCTCTCTCGCTCTTCAGACAGTTAATCACAGCATTGGAACATCTGTTTGACAAGGAAAGAGCAAACTTGAAGGACAAAAGACACTGCGGCCATAAAGATAGTCTTTAAAAAGAGTCAGATCATATTTGGAGTTTAATATGTGTGTATATCTGGGGTTTAATACACCGATACCTCCTTTCTCCTTATCCTGTCACGGTTGAGTGCTGTTCTGTCTGTAATCCTTCCTTCTCTTATGCTGCTGATTCGGCTGTATAAACAAAACAAACCCCCGAGAGGCCTGCGGACTGAAAACACAATGAGCCGCAGGTCTTTTCATCTAACCTGTCCTGACCTCGGTCTCCATCTGTCTGCCACTCACATTCACCGTAACTGGAAGGGAGATGGACTTAAAGGTTAAAGGGGTAATTTATGTGCCGCCAGAATCACCAAACTGAATAGGAGAACTCATGTTTTCGAACAGGTTTCCATAGCATTCACAACTAGCTATGTTTTTGTCCAAAGATAAGAATTTTATCTGAATATTCGCATAAAACATTTGAGAATAAAGCATTGTTTCCAACCAATGAGTCAAAGAGAAGAAAACGGTCACTTTCCAGTAAACTGGTGCCAGATATCAAAACAAAAAAATGAATTTTGGTGCATTAGAAGCAGCCAAAGACTAAATGCAGTGAACGCACGATTGCTTTCAAAGGTGTGAGACGCTCTTTGGAAGCTCAGACAATCAGATCTGGGATGTAATAATACTGAACCACTTTAATGACAGACTTTGGCTGAGGGATTTTCAAATGACCAACACAACTATTCAGATGTTGTGCAATGTGGCCTGTCTGCTGGTTTGTCTATTAATGCAGTCACATCACAGCCATTTTTGTTATCACATGCTCTGTCAAAACAAAATCACGCTGGAATTTATTCGGTAAATGTTTTTCCATCGTAATGTACGTATATTTTTTTGGTTGGATAAAAACTTTATCCTACTCTATAGTGTGCATACGTTTTTTTATGCACATTTTCAAAATGTATACACATCATGGCATTTCCATTAAGCATTTTTTATTAATATTCCAAAATAAAATCATAAAAATAGGTGATTTAAAGCATAGCTATTTTCATTTTCAACCCTTCCATTTTTATTTGCTAAAGTGTTATATTCAAAGTAATGATGAGAATCACATTATTCTAAATATTGACACAAAATGGAGTCACTTTATTAAGGTACAATTCTCACTATTAACAAAACATTAACTAACCCTTACATTACCTGACAAAAGTCTTGTCGTCAATCCCAGTTGTAAGAGCAACAAATAATAACTTAACATCTAGTTGATCATTTGGAAAAGTGGCAGAAGGTTGATTTTTCTGATGAATCGTCTGTTGAACTGCATCCCAATCATCACAAGTACTGCAGGTGACCTATTGGAACCCGCATGGACCCAAGATTCTCACAGAAATCAGTCAAGTTTGGTGAAGGAAAAATCATGGTTTGGGGTTACGTTCAGTATGGGGGCGTGCGAGAGATCTGCAGAGTGGATGGCAACATAGACAGCCTGAGGTATCAAGACATTTGTGCTGCCCATTACATTACAGACCACAGGAGAGGGCAAATTCTTCAGCAGGACAGCACTCCTCTCATACTTCAGTCTCCTCCAAGCTCATGGGAGTCATACACAATATTAATTCTTTTTCCACTGCACAATGACTGTATATTCTATACTCTACATTACTACTGTTAAGTGACAAGACTTTTGTCTCAGCAAAGTCAGACCTTACTGTCCTAATTAAATAATTAAAAATCAAGGCATGATCATAATTTATTGTGGTAAAATAAGCGTAATCTAGAGGCCTTTGCCTTTCATATAAGCCACTTCTGATACCAAAGGATCGACTAGAAGTCAAGTTATTATTTGCTGTTCCTAAAATTTGGGTAGGCGACAAGACTTTTGTCAGGTAGTGTACTGTAGAAGCTTATTAACAGTTAGTATAGTAGTAGTTTGGTTTAGATATTGGGTAGGATTAGGGATGTAAAATAAGGTCATAGTTTATAAGTACTAATAAACAGTTAATATTTTAAAAATAGTCATGTACTGTAGTATTTAGCCAGGTCAGCACTGACAATAGAAAAGATATTTTGTTTACCACAAAGTCCACAAAGAAGAATGACATGGTGTATAAATTAAATTGTTTAAATATATCTACATTTTTAATTATGCAAAAATTATGTACATTGCAAGGTATCCAATCGTTACAAGTTAACTGAACCCATGACCTCTACTTGTTGAGTTACTGGAAAATAATATCTCTTGATGGGACGAGAGCAAGACAGCGAAGAACGAGTAAGTCACCTCCTGACCCTGTTTCTCCTCTCGCTGCCCTTTCACCAGGACATGTTTAAGAGATGAGACAAAGACATCTCTTTCTCCATCCCTCTGTTTTTCCATCTCTCCCTCTCCCCAGATTCCTCTCCTCTGCTGACGTCTTCCAGACACAACAATACAGAGAGAGACAGACAGAAAGACATGGGGTGAGCGGGCGGGTCTAATTTAGAGCTGCTTTCTTTCTCCTCCACCATCGTTGTGTCTGTAGACAAAGGTTTGCATTCTTTCCTCCTCCAGTCCCCCACCCACTCTTTTTATTCCAGTAAAACTGACTGAGGGGATATTAAAACATGAGCTGATGCGAGGACAAGAAATTATTAAAGTGGCAGTTTCGAGAGAGAATAGGACACCTTGTGAATGGACAGAGCAGATCCATCATCATTACCAGCAAATGTAGTTTAGTTCCCAATAGGATGCTTTAGCAAACTGGTGTGTTCACCTTTACTTCTTTACCAGCAAAAGCACATTAGTTGACCAGGGCAAACTTTTTTTTTTAAAAGGACATCAGCAGGTTGTTTAGATAAAGCAAATGTTGATCCCAAATCTGTAATTTCTAGAATATTGCTTCTGAACAATGTCACTGGTCGTCCACGAAAGACAAATGTGTGAGAGGACAGTATAAAGCTGAGTCTCAATTGATTTAACAGGTAGAATTACTTGCCAGTTCATCTGTGTTCAAACATTGTGTATTGATGTTTAAGAGAATTTGAACATAAAGGTGCCATAGAATACTCTCATTCGATATGTTTAAATTATTCTCGGATTTCTACATAGAAGGTATGTTGTTTAGATAAGCACAAAAATTCTCCTCAAATGGTTTTACATGTCCAGTTACAACCCTATTGTGACATTCATTCGGATTGAATTATTTGTTAGCTATGAGAAAGCCACCATAGTAACCTAGTTTGCTAGGCATATATTGTATATGAAACAAGAGACTGATTTTGATATATTTAGAGTTGTGTTTTGTGGGTTTGACAAACAGTTGAAGTCAGAATTTGGAGAAAGTCTTATTTGTTTTATTTCGGGTAGAATAAAAGCAGTTTTAAGGTCATTATTATTAGCCCCCTTAAGTAAATTTTTTTTTTGATCGACTACAAAACAAACCATCATTATGACATACAATGACTTGCCTAATAACCCTAACTTGACTAGTTACACCTTTAAATGTCACTTTAAGCTGAATACTAGTATCTTGAAAACTATCTAGTAAAATCTTATGTACTGTCATCATGGCAATGATAAAAGAAATCAGTTATTAGAAATTAGTTATTAAAACTTTTATGTGTTTTTATTGTGTATGTATATTGTATATGTTATAAACTAAAAATGTGTTGAACAATATCGTTCCGTTTAACAGAAATTGGGGGAAAAATATACAGGGGGACTAATAATTCAGGAGGGCTGATAATTGTGACTTTAACTGGGCATGAATTAATAAACCTACAACAATATTAATATTGGTGTTATATTCTGATTCACATTTTTCCGAGGTCATTTACTCAAACAAGATTTATATAAGGAGGAGGAAACAATGGTGTTTGTGTGTGTGAGGATCATGGTTTATCATTTACACTGAATTCTATGCCTGGGTATATACAGATTTCAATTCTATGGCACCTTTAAAGCCCACTCTGAAGTGCCCAAATCTTCATCAGATGAAAGAATCCTATGGATCGATAATCTTTGCCAAGGAGCAAGTTGTGTGGACGGAGAACTGCTTCAAAGTTCACTTCAGTGAAAGAAACATTGGGAAACATTAAGTTCATTGTTCCAACTGAGGAAAGAATAAGCAAAGTGTGTGCAGAAGTCAGTGAAAGTAGGAGGTGAAGTGTCATGAGTTTGTGGATGATTTCTGCAGCAGAATTTGGCATCTTTTACAGCTTCATGACAGAGTGAATGTAAATGTCTATCAGAAGCTCCTTCAACAACATGTGGCTAATCAGCCAGCAATTTTCAGGACATTTTTTACATTTAGTCATTTAGCAGACACTTTGTCCAAAGCGACTTACAACTGAGGAGGCATTCAGCGATTCTACAGGAAGAGGCAATACACTCAAGTGCTAATTATACAAAGGAACTGTTTAGTGCGCAGAGAAGATTAAGTGCTAGAGTTAGTAGGGAAGAGAGAGTTACTTGAGAGAGAGAACAGTGTTATTACAGGTGGTTTGTCAAACCCACTCACCTGTGTGAAGCACACTTCATCGATGCACAAGAAGATGTCTGGTGCGCAATTGGTTTAAGTGTCAGTTAAAGTGTCAGAGTTAAAAGAGTGTTTTCTACAGGTGATTTGTCAAGCCCACTCAAAATTGATGTTTAAGGTTATCATGTGGTGAGGTAGGGTTTTAAATAATTGTTAATGACAAAAAAACTGCTAAGCAAGCAAGCCAAGAGTCTCGCTTCAACTAAATTTATAAAAATAAATAATCTTATGCTTACTAAAAATGAAGCTAATGCCAGTTTACTGAACTTGAGAAATGTAATAACAGACAACGGTCAGTAAGTCAGCTAACAAAAGCAGCGGAATATGACATCGCCACCGGTTTCCAAGGTTACGGGTACCTTCTCCCCTTCTTTTTTTTCAGTTCAGATCTACTGGGACTGTGAACCTTATTACAACATTTCTGCAAACATGCCAGTTTGGGCAGTTTTGGCCAATTTACTCTAATCCCAGAAGAGATGCAACTAAAAACAAAGGGACAAACAACAACACACGACTCAAAGATGGGAATGCATAAACAAGGTGATGCAATTGAAGTCACGCTAATGTGCGTCTATTAGAAGATGCGTGTTTGTTGCATACGGATGGGAATCAGGGAGCATGACCGCACTGTTGACATTGGGTTTGACTTTGACAGCAGGACCAATCAAAACGCACCATCAGCTGAATCCCAAATGAGTGTTACTGGAACACACGGTCTTGACTGACAGCTGTAGAATGAGTGGAGGGAAAGACAGACAGGCTGGAGAAAAACCTGCACAAGAGGGAAAATTGAGAGAAGATAAGAGTCGACGGTGTGTGTGTGTGAGACGCACAGACGCAAAAAGCAGCGGTGTATACACAAGAACAAACCGATGAAGTGTAGACTCATGTGAAATGGAATTGAAATGATTGCATATCTACTTTATATACTGCTGAAAGGGTCTTTACAAATAACTGTAAAAATATGCAAAAGCACCTCAAAGGTTTGGCTGGGAGCTTTGAAGGGAAGGTAATTTTATGCCAACTGTACTGAAACATAATGACTGCTTTATACACACACATATGTTGGTGTTTCGCTGGTATTCACGGTGTGTACGGCTTTACAAAGGATTTCAGACTGGGAAGGGATGGGCGAATGTAAAAATAAAATAAATAAAACAAAATGTACAATTATGTAAACATGTTAACTATAATATAAACCTTAGATTATCACAATTACATCACAATATGCCACCATATAGACACACAGTCCACAGCAAAAGACCTCTTCAAACTGTCTGACATCAAGCACACACATGCCTAATGGGATAAAATAACTAGACAAATCTTTGTTTTCAAAAGCCGGCATATATAAATATCTGCAATATATAAATAAATCGCAATCTATTCTTTACATTTTCACAATTATTGTCCATCACAAAGAAATAAATGAATATAAGTATTTGTCGCTTTTATATTTTAGAACACGATGAAAAAATAAAATGTTATAATTCATCTTATATAATGGTTTATAATATTTGCTTTGTCATTTATTACATTAATAAATGTTCTTATAATTCACTTGAATCTAATTTAATTATTTTAGATTTTAAATCAACATTTATTTCATGTCTTTATATTCAAATATCTTTTTTATTTTAATAATAATAATAATAATAATGATGTTTTGAGCCCTGAGATTTATATATATAAAAAAATAAAAATAAAATAAAACCTATTTCTTGGCACAATACATTTTGAAAACCCCCCTCTAAAATTTAACAAACGGTTTAGACTCCTAATGGCAACAACAGCTGACAATACAGAGAGTGAAAACAATAGAGTCTAACACAAACTGTCCTAAAAAAAAGTCCCAAAACAAACACCAACCGAGCCTATAAAGATTACAATGATGATGATGATGATGATGATAATAATAATAATAATAATAATAATAATAATAATAATCATCATTATTATTATTATTAAGCAGCCTACAGAGATGACAATAATATTAAATAATAATAATCACCAATATTAATTCTAGAATCTTGAAACATTCAGAAATACTAGTTATTTTGTGGATAATTTTTGCAATAATTTGACTTTCTTGATTGCCTCTTAAAATCATCTTAAAACAGGAAACAATCACAAATCATTCATTATAACAGAACATTTTTTTACAGTCTTATTTTTTTAAATATGCTTGACTTTACATATCCCTATGCATGGTTGGTTAATCTGTCCTACACCCCTTTTTTGAGGCCACGCATCGTACACTATATCTGATGATGACATTTGGCCTTTATGTCATTCCCTCCAGAGCAAACAGACCCCTAAAAGACATCATCAAACTGACAATAAGCAACCTACAGAGATGACAATAATAATAATAATAATAATAATAATAATAATAATGAATTCATTATTATTATTAATTCTAGAATAATATTAATTCTACATTTTAAAAGTTATAATCATCTTCATTCATTTTCTTTTTGGCTTAGTCCCTTTATTAATCTGGGGTCGCCACAGCGGAATGAACCGCCAACTTATCCAGCATATGTTTTACGCAGCGGATGCCCCTCCAGCTGCAACCCATCACTGGGAAACATCCATACACACTCATTCACACACATACACTATGGACAATTTAGCTTACCCAATTCACCTATAGCGCATGTCTTTGGACTTAAGGGGGAAACCGGAGCACTCGGGGAAACCCAGCCAACACTGGGAGAACATGCAAACTCCACACAGAAATGCCAACTGACCTAGCTCGAACCAGCGACCTTCTTGCTGCGAGGCGATTCTGCTACCCACTGCGCCACCGCTTCGCCCCATCAAACTGATAATTAAATTGTGGATAATTTTTGCAATAATCTTTACTTTCTTGCATGCCTCTTAAAACAGGAAACAATCACAAAACATGCTTGACCTTGTGCATGGTTAATCTGTCCCACACCCCTTTCTTGAGGCCATGCAGCGTACATAATATCTGATGACATTAGGCCTTTATGTCACTCACTGCAGAGCAAACAGACCCCTTAAAAACTGCCTGACATCATCAAACCAAAGCCATGGACCGTCACAGAAACACACATACACACGCCTAATGGTAACAGAGCTGACATTCAGCCGGGTCACGTCGGGACAAAGAAGCGATCTGTCTTCCCATCCTCCCTCCATTCTACCCTCGGCTCTTGTTCTCACATGGCAGGGATGTCACAGGGAGCACCAAAACAAGGGATGCAGGGAGAGCGAGATGAAGGGATGCAGAGGAGGGGCACAAAATGCAGAACAAAAGCATTGTTTGGGATTCAAAGATGAGTTATTGTGTTGCGGAACCGTGTGCTGGAGTAGGAGTGAAAAATTGGAAGCAGAAAGAGAGAAATTTGGGGCCAGTCCTTCTCTCTGCCCCCTGTCAATGGAGGGAGGACGGAGAAAGGGTGTTGTTTGACTCATTCCGCCGTTTTTGTGTGTGAGAGAGAGCTAAAACGGTCTCCGGGAGTGTTCGAGACTGTTTGCTGATAAGTTAGCATGACACTAGCAGTCCTCAGGGTGGTGAACGGTTTATTTACCCTGAGGAAACAAGAGTCTGGCAGAAACAACCTTTTGAGCGCTTGAGCACACATGTATCTTGTCCATACTCAAAGGAATACAAGCCTGGAAAACGTATTTCAGTCGAGAATGAAAAGTTGTACTCACTGGTAAATTATTGAGACCGCGATGGGTCCGCGTGTCCATACTGCGAACAGGTAATGAGGCTTTTAGGCCACATCAAAGCAGTCCATGTGTGTTATATTTCTTTCAAAAGGCCTCTTAAGTCATACAGTGAAGGCATAATGCCGCATACAGTGTGTGAGAGCACGACCAGGTGTAATGGGAAATTTAAAAGGACAATTCTTTCATAGTTTACTCACCCTTGCTTGATTTCCTCTTAGTAATATATAAGATATTTTGAAGTATTAATACTAAAATACACAAACACGTAGGCGACATATACTTGAAGGATGCCGCTTAAGTATGTCCTCCAAGTTTATTATATCCATTAAATACAAAAATGATTCACTATGGTTTACTCAACAGGCCTACTAGCATAATAAAGGTTTAAAAATGGATTATGGTTCATATTATTTTGGTTTGTCCGTGTTGTGATATGAAGAGAAGATGATAGAAGAGATATTGTATCTCAATGGGACTTTCTAGTTTAAATAAATAAAAAATAAAGTAGCTAGCGTGTAAAACTGCAAAATAAAATCTTTTACATTTTAATCAGTACATTTTTGAAAATTGACCCTGCTGAAAAAACCCCAGCTTAAACCAGCCTAGGCTGGTTGGCTGGTTTTAGCTGGTCAACCAGCCTGGTTTTAGAGGGGTTTTGGCCATTTCCAGGCTGGTCTTAGCTTGTCAGGCTGGGAAATGACCCGCTAAGATCAGGCTGTAAATGGCTGGAAACCAGCCTGGAAATGGCTATTAGCTTAGGCTGGTTTAAGCTGTTTTTTTTCAGCAGGGTAGTAAAATTACTTTTGGCAGTCCAGTCTTCATTTAGAAATGAAAGTTCAAGCACACTGCAATATGGATTAGTTTGTTTTTTTAATGCCATGGCTGATTTCCATAGTGATAAAATTTGATCCGAATCATAAACCTGTTGCAGAAAAAACTACAACTATATTTGATTTAACGATTAGATTTGGAAAAAAAATGCATCAAAAGCTGTACTGTTGTACAATGTGCACTGCAGAAAGGAAAAATATAGAGAGAGTAGTTAGGCAACCAAAATAACAGGGTAAAATTACATTGACCTTTGTAAAAGACAACCCAGTCACAAGTACAAAATAACCACAAAAACACAAAGGAGAATTGGCACCATTTGCCAGTAATGTTGGTACAGTGGTGCAATAAGCCCAATTTCCTCAATGCTAAATAGTCCACAGTTAACACTTTGTGGAATTATAACAAAGCAGTTGGGAACAACAACTCAGCCATGCAGTGGTTGTGAGTGTAAGTTCACAGAGCTTGGTTAGTCCATGCTAAGGCACACAGTGCAGAAGACACAATCTTTCTGCAGAGACAATAGCTAAAGGCCTACAAACTTCATGTGGTCTTCAGATTAGCTCAAGAACAGTGTGTAAAGTGCTTCATGGGTTTCCATGGCAGAGCAGCTGCATCCAAACCTTACATCATCAAGTACAATGAAAGAGCGTTGGATGCAGTGGTGTAAAGCACACCATGACTGACTCTAGAGCAGTGGAGAAGTCTTCTCTGGAGTGATTATTCCTGCCTCTGCCTGGTACTCCGATGAATAAATTAGGGTTTGGTGGTTGCCAGGAAAACAGTACTTGCCAGACCGCATTGTGCCAAGTATAAGGCTTGGTGGAAGGTGGGT
The DNA here is from genome assembly GCA_903798125.1 of Danio choprae. Taxonomy (NCBI): domain Eukaryota; kingdom Metazoa; phylum Chordata; class Actinopteri; order Cypriniformes; family Danionidae; genus Danio; species Danio choprae. The sequence goes on from CAIGQW010056824.1 coordinate 2,823,725, forward strand.
AATGGAGTGGGGTTGTTTTTTAAGGGTTTGGCTTTGCTCCTTAGTTTAAGTGAAAGGAACTCTTAATCCTTCAGGCTCAGCATACCAACCTTTTAGACAATTTTATGCCCCCACCTTTGTGGGATGTTTGGCGATGACCCCTTCCTGTTTCATCATGACCACAGGTGCACAAAGCAAAGTCCAGAAAGATATGGATGAGTGAGTTTAGGGTGGAGAAACTTGACTGGCCTGCACAAAGCCCTGACCTCACAAATGCACTTCTAGAACAGTCAAAAATTCAAGTAGGTATCGCTGCAGCCTGGAGCCAGGGTTGGTGTAGGTGTAGCAGACATTAATAAAACCCAACAGGTTACTGTGAGGTTGGGTTTAGGGTTGGGGTAGGTGTAGACGCATAAAGATTATTGTGCATCATTTTCCAGTAATTAAATGCACCGGAATCAATTATTCCATTTATGCTACAGTCACACCTAAAGACACTGTTCAGACACTAAAGACACTGTTCAGATCGAGTTTTTTTTCCTTAAACTGCTGTGTAGTTTTTCATCCAAACACTTCTGTGACTTGATTTTAGACAATTGTAAGATGTAAAATAACTGGAGTCATTAAGTAGTGATATAAAGCGGTCAAAATAATACGATCAAAACCTGCCTGAAACTACTTTAACCATGAGGTTCCCTGAAAACAAATTCCACACCTTAAATGTTCAATTTACTTTAATCTCTATATTGTAAAAGCGCTATAGAAATAAAGATGAATTGAATTGTTCATCAACCAATCAGAATCAAGCATTCAACAGCCCTGTAGAATTAAAATTACAATGCAGAGAAAAGCTGCATCTCTTTCATTACTCTCCAGCGTGTGCTTTATTAACTGAGAAACAGCAAAACTGATATTAGATTAAAAACATTACAACTGCTTACCAAGGGAGCTTTTCATAAGGGTAGATTTTTAAAAAATGGCCAAATTTAATAAAAATAAAATGAAATAAAACTGCAGACAAAAATACTAATTAAATACCAAAAAAATGTTAAACACTTCAATTGTATATAAACCATAGTAAAATAACCCTATTTTAGCCACTCCGAAAGCATGCTGCATAGTAAAGCATTCTGAACACAGTCTGTGTATATATTTGCATGACTAGATCAGTTCCGTTCTAGATTCCAGTTAATAAAAAATCATGTGGTTACAACACAACCCCTCACTAATGAACAGCGCAGTCATTTAGCCGAATGCTTCAAGGCCTTAAAAAATCAATGTTCTTATCTGCAATCCGAAGCAAGCGAGTACATTCAGCTCGTGGGCTATTCAAATGAGCACCGGCGGTTGAATAATTAATGCTGTATTAATTTTACATTAATTAAACTTGTATTAATTCATTGTAATGCCTTTCTCAAAGACTTCCACAGATGTGTGAAGCCTCGCCTATGAGCGCTCGCCATTACTAGACAGTCACAGCAACACTTTAAAATTCTCTTTACAGTCTTAACTCAGACAGTGTCAAAACCTGCCAGGCTCATTTCAGAGAGGCTGAGCAAATAGTGTGGAAAAGGGAAAGGGAATTCTTTGAAGGAAGTGATAGAGAGTACAAAAGCATGTGATGGAAAGAAAGAGCTGGATAATTTAATTTTCCATCTTTGGTCACTGACAACAGAAGCAGTGTGCAAAGCCATTATGCTAAAAAAAAATAAAAAACACATACATTTTGATAATAACACACTCGCATGATCGTCAGTGCATCGACAAACATTTAAAACAGCATTTGTAAGCTGATAAATGTGAAAAACCAAACCACGAACGCAAGAAATGCATGGGATCACATGCAAAATACTAACAAAAAAAAAAACTCAGGTCACAAACCCTGAAGGCAGGCATTTTAATGAAAAGCAAGTGTTTGTTTCATTTCCGTATCATTGAAAGGCTATTTACATGTTCATTTCCATTTTTCATTAAGTCTCACAATATCACAGCATTAAAATTCAGAACGCAACAAAAATAATTGCAAAAAACGCTCCCAATGGCCCAATAAGAGTAAGACGAGCTGCCAACGGGAGCCAATCCAAGCGCAGAGATCAATAGTAGTCCTCCAGATCTGGTTTGTCACCCTGATTTTGAATCTGCTGCTGTTTCTTGTAGAGATCAGCAATCTGAGAGAGAGAGAGAGAGAGAGAGAGAGAGAGAGAGAGAGAGAGAGAGAGAGAGAGAGAGAGAGAGAGAGAGAGAGAGAGAGAGAGAGAGAGAGAGAGAGAGAGAGAGAGAGAGAGAGAGAGAGACAGAGAGAGAGAGAGAGAAAAAGAAAGAGAGAAACTGATGCAGGAGATCAGAACGGTTCATTTCGAGAGGGAGTATTTGTGTGCCTGTGCGTTTCCAACCGTTGGGAGACAGGAATAAAAGAAAACCGCAATAAATGAACTGTGAAAATGAGAGGGGGGAAAAGGAAAGAAAGACAGTGTGGCGCGTAAAAAGATGGATTTCCTTTAACGGATCCACTCCACTTGCTCCACTAAATCACGATGTCACGACGCTTCCAATGTCATCACGTTTGACTTTCAAGAAGAAAAACTACTTTTAAAATCTCACTTTTTCAGTCACGTCTGCCATGGAATGACAACACACACGTGAACGGTGCCATATCCTGCGTTGTTTTCATACATTATGCATTTATGACATTTGCTTTTGAAAGAAATGTCTCATGTGGGGTAATTACCACAGACTCCTACATTTATGACTACACTAGTGAAACTGCTTCCATTGTGCTTTTCTACTGTAATGCGTATTATAAATTCAAAATTAGACATCTAGATTAATTCCATATTAACACATTCATATTTTACTTATACATCTGTTTTTATTTTAAAGCCAGAACCATCTTTGTTTATATTTTTTACTAATTTAGAAACTCCAGTGTATTCCCTGTTCTCCCTGAATGCACAGCGTATCCCACTTGTTCCACAATTACCCAAATTTTATGTGTTACCTGTGACCCTGCGGTGGCATCCTCTGGCTTTTTGTCATCTCTAATCCTGAGGAATCGTGGGAAACGGAGGGAAATGCCTTTCTCTGGGTCCACCTGATGGTCAAAGAGAGAACTGCACCATAAAGACTTGAGCACAGTGAACTAGGAGGTAGCAAGAAACTATAAAATCAAAACTATGTCTCAAAAAGCACTGATTCAGCATCACATGTGTGCGTGGTTTACTGACCAATCCCATCGCTGCTTTGTAGACTGGAGACAGAGAAAGGTCAGCGCATTTCACCTCCCACACCTGCACCGCCTCCAGCCATACATCCGGCTCTGCTGATTGGTCCACACGGTAGTAAGGGCGGGGTTTGGGTAAAATGTGCTCCTAAATTGGATTGTAAAAGACGTTTTAGAGCACTCACTGATACATGGACAAACAATACATTCAAATAAAGTGTAAACATTGATGTACCTTTAAGAAGTTGTAATGATGCTCCAGATCTTCATCTTTGAAACCTGTTCCAATCTGACCAAAGCCAACAAATAAAATACATTACACAATGAACACAATATGCCTATTAAATGATGTGTAAATTATTAAAACATAAATAAATGCATACATTAATAGTTTTATATTAGATTTATATAGTCACTAAATGAACCAAAAGTGACATTGAAGACATTATCAATGCTATAAAAAGATTTCTTTTAAACTTTCTATTCAAAGAAAGATAAAAAAGGCCATGGTTTCTACAAACATATTGTGAAGTGCTACAATTTTCATCATTGAGAACAGGAAATATTACTTGTGCACAAAATCATCTTATTAGAATGATTTCTGAAGGTTAATGTAAAGACGATGTGAATGACGTCTAAATATTCAGCTTTGTCATCAGAAGAATTACATTTTAATATAATGCAAAGTATAATTAAATTTTGTAATTTATTGCATTTGATGTTTTTCACCGTGTGTGTGTGTGTGTGTGTGTATAATTCATTAAAAAAATACAATTTTTATATCTTTTATATGTTAAAATTCTCTCGTCTTTCAATACTAACAATTTCTGTTCTATCTTTTAAATATATAAAAGCTATATATTTGACTACGTGGGAATTTGTAATTTAAAAGATTCATATTACATACATTCGTATTACATGTAATTCATATTACATACATTTTGTTGGTGTTATTGTCCTATTTTGTAACACAGTTTGGGAAAAAATTTATGTAAAAGGATTCAATTTAAATGTAAAAAAAAAAAAAAAAAAAAAAAAAAGATTCAACTACAAATGTTGATACAGTATGTGCCATTAATCAAGCTCATTAAATCAGCATATTCTGCAATTTCTTCAATCAAAATCCTAGTTTTCAGCAGCCATCTTTATGGGGACTCCCCACGGTATTGATTTTTATACTGTACAGATTGTATATTAAACACAACCCTCACAGGGTTAAACACAAACACAATATATTAAACACCCCTAAACACAACCTTCACAGGAAACAATCTGCATTTTTACATTTTCAAAATTCTTCATTCTGTGTGACTGTTGAGCCGTTCTCCTTATGGGGACCCAAAAAGTCCCCACAATGTAAGGAACACAAGACGTACGCACACACACACACCTTGCAGACGGACTGAAACTCCTCGTTCTCCTCATCATAGCAGGCCAGTAAAAATCCTCCATAGCTGCCTGCTCTCTTCCCCTTGCCCAGATACGCACCAATCACACACAGATCCACCGTGTCTCCAACACCCTCCAGATAGTCCTTCTTCAGCTGCAGAAAAACACACCATTAGAAGCAATATAGCACTAGCAAATGACAGTTCTGACAGTGGTATAAATATGAATAAATTGCATAACTACACAGCAAGAAAGCATTTTATCGGTATCTTTGTCTTGTTCTGGAGTACGGAAACTAAGCAAAATGATTAAAACCTGATAAATGTACCCGAGAGGCAGAACGGCACACGCTTGTCATCACTCTCCCACCTGTCATTTTAAACCTGTATGAATTTCATTGTTCAGGGGAAACTCAAAAGAAGATGTTGGCAGAATGACAGCCTCAGTCACCATTTACTTTCATTGTTCTCATGCAAATAAAAGTGAATGGTGACTCAGGCTGTCATTCTGACGAACATTTTGTGTTCCACTGAAGAAAGCCAGTCACACAAGTTTGAAATATAAGGGCTGAGTCAAGCCTCTCTTCATGGTAGAGACCATCAATTTGGAGTTTTAAGCTAAAAATTAACTTAGGGTTTCGGCAGGTTTCACAAAGTCATATATAGGACTTTCCTTCATAATGAATGAAAGTCTTCCATTTGTTATATTTCAGACTAATGGCCCAGTGAAATTTTTTTTATTTACTATCCCCATAAAAAAAATTTAAAAGAGTAAAAAACAAAACAAAAACAAGCAAGCCCTAGTTGCACACATACACATTTTTTCAATATTTATGTAAAACAAAATGGACAAGCTTTAAAAACTATAATAAACTAAATGTAGATGAGTCTGTCCAGATCCCTTACCATATATAGTCTTTAAATACTTTTAAACAAATGTTATTGTAAAGAAGATAATAAAACACTATTGGAAAATAGAGTAATAAATAGAGTTTTGTTAAAGGTGTTATTGAGATGGATTGTTGGTGATTGGATGGATGTTATCTTAATTGGGTAGCTTTACACGGAGACAGAAAATTAAGACCCATTTAAAATTAATTAAGACCTAAAACACAGTATTTCAGTGAATTTAAGACTTTAAGGACTACAATTTTGTTTTTAAATTTAAGACATTAAGATTTGTAATTAATATATAATCTAACTTAACCAGTAAATTTATCTTATGAACATGAAATATTTAAATATCAGGGGTGTTACAAAACACTTATTTGTACTGAACTGTAGAGATCGTAGTAATATGGCTAGTAACATTAATGAGATTACCAGAATATAAGAACATGTCCACAGAAGCATTTACAGCTGAAAACACCAGCTCTCTTCCAAAAATGCTCAGTTGTATTCTTCAACTGCTGGCGTATAAAAATTTTTTTAAAAACTCATCGCTTCACATAAAACAAATGACTAGCGTCTCGTCATACTGCTGCCATTCTAAAAACATGACACTCTAACTGAAAACAACTGAGGAATTTGTATACCAAGTAAAGGAGAAAGACAGTGGACAGCCAGAAATTATTCACCGTTTACATTAGCTGAGCCCTGTTACAATATTTCTTTACAAGCCCACTTCAGCCAGACCATAATTCCTGACTGTGCCTGAACCTCTGTCCCTGTAGCCAGAGGGCGTTTTCCACTGCAGGTGACAGTGTCACATCAAGCAGATCTGTGCTGTCCATAGAAAATGTGGACACTGAGTAAAAGCACATTGAGCTCCATATATATATATATATATTCTTCCCCTACTACAATATTACGTTTCCTTTTTTCATAAGGAGCTGATTTTGTTTTATATGCTGCTAGGAAGACACCCCCAGAAATGTATAGCAAGTAAATCGCCATCATTGTTTAAAGTAGAAATACATCATGCTTTATGATTTTAGATTTAATAAACAAAAAGAAATTCAAAATCAAGTAAATTTCTTTATTATTGCTGCATCAAAAACATAATGAACCGAGACACCATTGTCATATCGAACCAAACCACAAATTTTATGAACCTGTAACACCCCTACCTGTCAACATTGGAATGTAAAAATATAGGATGTATTTAAATATTGATTAAAAGTTACTATAGTTATTTAGTAAAGAGCAGCGAATCTCTCATTTTGATCCACTGCTTTGTTTGATAACAGAGGTGTGCCTTTAAGAATCTACAGATCTATAATGAAAGCATTCGATTACTTTCTTAACTGTTTATGCTCATTTAAGACAAAATTATTAGTGTTTAGGATAAAACATGCCAGGACGGACATTTTGACATATTAAGTGTATTTGTCCGTTTAAAAACACAAATCCAAAAGTGTCCACTTTCGCTTCTCTTCAAATCACGTGCACAGAAGCTGATCTGGGTCAGTCAGCATCGTTAAGGCTAATCTACATGACTGATTCAGAGGTTGGATAGGAAGGGCGACGGTCAATGCATAGCTTTAATGGAAAGGGAGTGAATACGGCTGTTTTAATATTTATTTCAGTGTGCTTTCAAGTCAATATAAATATACTGTATATATATATGTCAATATAAAGCGATAGCATAATTCTCTTGACATTTTAGATCGGCTCTTTGATGCCACTTTCACTTTTCATAGTAATATTAAAAAAATACTGGAGAAATACGTAAAAATACTTTAACTGGATGAAAGCAGGATAGAATGGTAAAATACGAGAGAATCGCAGCAAAAACGGGCGGGTTGACAGGTATGAACAACTCTAATAAATATTTGAAAATGTATTTTTATGTATGTGAAATACCTAAAGACAGATAAAGTGGGCTAATAACTAAATGACACAAGCCTTTAACACGCCATGGCCATGAGTAAACGGGGCTATTAATATATTAGTCATTGCATTTAATCATACAATTATTTTAATTAAATTCTATTAAATTAGAATACATTGATCCTTTTCATAATCCTAATAGGCTTTAGTTAACAAAAAAACATTTTTATTAGTGTAATTTGCACATCCTATGCTAGAGGAACCATCTTGCATTATTAAGGTTAGCAATTAATTGATTAACTAATAGTTGATACAAACAATGATCAATAAAGAAAGACGACAGCCATAACCTGAACACAAATGAAAAGAGATACATTTGCACAAGTTAATACCAGGTGAAAATGGTAATGTGTAAAGGCTGGCCATGTGATCTGTTCACTGGAAACATGTTTAAACCAGTAGGAGACCAGGCCTATATCCCTCTCATTGGAATCCCCAATTAAAATCCACACTGAAAACCTTCAGCCACAGTTTGCAGAGCAGACTACAAATGTATGCTTTTTTTGTTATTAAACTGTAGCAAGGATACATCACATAATATGAATCTCCAGTGTTCATCTTATTTCTACTGTCAGAATATATATTGTATCTTACCACTCAGCTTTAATGTCAGGCTACGGACACAGAGCAAGAGAAAAGCCTAATGGGCTGGAAATTATACTTTAATGACTTACACCTTCCTACTGACTTTGAATACTTGTCTGGATTTTATTTTTTAAACAAGTCTGTGTGTGTCTCTGTATGACATTAAAGCACCTTTTGTTCCAGCAGCCCGAAGTTTTTCTGAAAATCTGCTATTCACAACACAGTATTCTGATGTTTATAATGCAAACAATTTGAATTAAACAAGGATTATTAAGAAAATCTTTTCCCTACGAACAAAGACATTGTCAAATTGTGGAGTGCATTACCTTGAGCCAGTTGTGGGAGCGTTTGGCAATCTCATAAGTTGCATGCTTTTCCAACGTTTTCACCATTAGGCCCTCGCAAGAATCTGCAAAGCATTGATACCATTGAGAAAGCTCCATAAACAGAGATTAATCAGCCAATTATGAATTAAAAACTACTATTATTGATTATTAAATGATTAACATAGTAATTAATAAGCTGACAACCTAAAACAACACTTAAATTGATTTAAAAGTACAAATACTAAAATAATCAAACACTACTTCAAAGGCCCAATAAGATGCCCCAAAAACTAGCTGAGTCATAGCTCTAGATTCACACACACACACACACACACACACACACACACACACACACA
>CAIGQW010056824.1:2832810-2855377 GCA_903798125.1 Danio choprae
ACACACACACACACACACACACACACACACCTCGTACAGACTGCTCCAGGAACTCAGCGATGGTTTCTGTATTGTCAGCATCCAGAGATCGAGCAAAAACAAACTCTCCTTCTTTCTCCACAAAACTCTCCCGTAACAAAGCTCTGCGTTTGCTTAGAGGCTCTCGCACCAGAGACTGCAACACACACACACAATTCAATAAAATCCCATCATATGCAGAAAGTAAGATTTCTGAAACATGCAAATTTATTCAAGTATGACTAGTAAGGAGCGGTTATCATAGTCTTACCTCTCCATTGAGGTACAGCAGGTCAAAGGCGTACACACACACCTGAACCTTGATCTCGGATGCATCCACATCCTGAAAGAAATAGTTTGTGCTCATGTCATGACATTTCAGTGCCTATTGATTTAGATTTATAGATCTTCTACAAACGTTTTAGATCCAGCCAATATCAAAATTAAAGTTTTTTTTTTCTCATAATTTGCATCGCAGTATTAAATATTTTTCAGTGTCTGAAACAGTTAATTCAAGCATACAGTCTCTGTAAACTCTGAGAGCCTGCTCTTATTGGTCAAAATGGCCAAGTCATACGAGTATGTAAGAGTATGAAAAGGGTTGGGTATGATTTTCATTTTAGTGATTCTGGCTTATTCCAATATTTTTTTGAAGAGAGTGAGAGAGAAAAACCCCCCAGCAAATATCTAAAAACAAAACATGTTTACCTTTTATTTTAGTCACATTTAGGCTATAACCAGTAGGCTGTAATGGTTAACTGTGGCAGTTCATCAAATAATGAAATAAATAACACTTCTATTAAGAAATGCAAGGGAGAAAATAAACACACACACACACACAAAAACATTTTAAATAAACTATAACATGTTATCCTGCAAAAAATTATAAAAACTGATCAGTCAGTTTATCCAGAATTATGCGGCTCGAATTTAAAGGTGACTGTCTTTTCGTCTGCGTTTCTAATTTCAGCTGTACTTGGTGCAGTCGCAAGACTGGGAGTAATTCCTTAAAAACCAGTAAGTGTTGTAAAAGGTCAATGGTTACAGGTTTCCAACATTGTTCAAAATATTTTTTGTATTAAAAAATAAATAAATAAAAAGATAAAACTGGTTTGGTGTCAAGGGTAAGTAACTTAACATTCTTTCATTTCTTTTATAATACATTTTTTTGGGGTTTTCACCTTTAATTGAGAGGACAGTAGACAGTATAGACAGGAAAGGATCGGCATAGGATCTTGAGGCGGGAATCGAACTTGGGTCGATGTGAACACCGGAGTCCATGTATCGACGCACTAACCACTATGCGCCATTGGTGCAGACTAACTTACATTTTGGTTAAACTATCCCTTTAAGTTGCCTTTTACTAAAAAGTTGCACAATTTTTCCTATATTGAAGCTGATTAAATGCATTTTTAATAGTTCCTCTCACCTTCCTCTTCCTTGTGGTGAGGACCTGAAACGGCTGGATCTGTTTCTTTTCTCTGTCCCAAGCCACTGCCTCTGAATCCAGAACACAGGAACGTACGCTCTCTTTCTTCACCTGCAAGAGATACAAAGAAAAAAAACGAGAACATTTATTAAATCTGCCATCAACCTGAATAAACTGGATCATGGGCGCTGAGCATAGCCTCACCCCATTTCAGTCATAACATCTTAAAATTACTTGTTTATAAGGTCACCTGAGCTTTAAACACTGCCACTTCACCTGCGCATTACACACCGAGACCCTCAGGCTGTGTGACATTTACAATTCAGAAGATGCTACAAGTGCATATTGAGTTTGTGAGAGCTGCAGCAGAATGTATGGAGAGGTTTTGTCAATGTTTGTAACACTCCCACACAATTAACCGCATTCAAGGAGTCCGTGTATAACTGGACTGACAACTGAATTTAATAACAGGTTTGACTGAGTAGCCTGAATGCAATCTGTAGGAATGAATACACACAATGAAGGGTTTATTCACATCGAACAGGTATTTGCGAGATGCAGCACTCAAGAATGAGTTTCAGGGTATATACAGGAATCAGAGTGAATTTCAATACCTTCTAAGACCTTTAAGGTGCAGTGTGTAAGTTTGACACCCAGTGGTTAAACAAGGTATTGCACTCCTGGTTCAAAACACAGGCAAGTGCAGGTTGCCAGATTAATGACACAAACAGGAGCATCCCCGACTATCGAGCCTAAAGGCTGATTTAAACTGTGTTCTAAATAAATACAACGGCACACGATAGAAGGAATATTTTCCATATTAAAAGGCGTTTTTGTGTTAACCAACACCTGAAACTTAGAATAACTGACAATGATCACCTCAGGTACACCTCATGAGCTTTATTCAGTGTTAAATGCTAATAATGTGAGTTTGAACACCATTTTACGTGACATTTATTGTCATACTACTGAAAGCAGCAGAAGATAGTTTACCTTCGATCTCGAAAATAAAATAAACCGTTTGAAAATGAACTTTAGAACTGTGCAAGCCAACAAATATTAGTGATTTGGCATGTACATTTAATAATGTTAAAGAGGTTTAATATGCATTAATTAGATTTTAAACCATACCATTTCGTGGGAGTGCAGTGAGTGCACTATTCTGTGCTTCTGAATGGCTGTATTTAAATTTCTGTTGTGTTTTGTCTGGTGCAAACAGCCAAATTGCTTATCACTGCAAATCTCCTTATGTATCATGTTGTTAATACACAGGGTTACAACATAACCTGCTCATCTAATGTTTATGTTCTTAATATTTACATAATTTGCTAATTAATAACCACCTCATGTGGAATCCATGTCTCATTTCGGAGGCTGCTGCTGTGCACTGGAGGTTGCATTTTTGGTCGCGGATGCATGCTTTGAGAGCCTTTCTGAATGAATGAATGAATGAAATATGTGATTTTCCACCAAGGCAACCCGGGGTTCTGGAATATAATTGGCTAAACTGGCATTGGGTAGGTTAAAGTGACCAAAACAAAGACAGACATTCTGGCACAGAATGCACATGTTCAAATCAGAATATCTTACTTTAGCATTGTTTTTCAGATAAACAAGAATGTTCACTCAGGATGTTACTTAAATGTCTGCAAATATATTGTGATATTTTTATGCTTTAGAAGAGTCAAAAACTTGCAGACAGCACCTTTAAGTTTCAACCAGTAACATTTTAATTTACAGTATATACTAAATACTGATTGTAAGAAACTAATCCTAAACTAAAACATTATTCACAACTAAAACATTATTCATATACTGAATAAAAATGCTAATCCAGCAGGTGGCGCCTATAGAACAGCAGAAATAACGGTATTGCCTTGGTTACTGCAGTAAACAAAGCAGCGTTATGCCAAATCTAGCAGGATTTTATGGATGTCATAAACTACACAGCATCCCCTTATTCACAGATTAAATTCAGCCAAACTTTAGCATACAACTATACATTGTACAATCAAAAATAATAAATAAATAAATAAAAATAAAATAAGTAAAATTGCAATTAATTTTTTTTTTATACTTTTTATGGGCCTTAAATAACTTCACATTGCTTTATCAACTGTCAATACTTTAAGTGCCCGCGGACACCCCGATTTTTAAAAAAACGTGACACGATATTATGTATGTTATATAATAACGACAACAACGAACCAATTAGAAATAGGAAAACAATATGTTATGATAAGCAATTGAAGATACATCATATAACTCAGGATGTCTGGACAATGCCACCATGAGCTCCTCCCCCACAATGATATAATGGTAAATAAAACAATTGTCTTGCCAACTTTCTACTATAAATAGAAGCTTGCAATGGTTGCCCTGCCTCCGTGCTTTTCTAATTGGTCCACTGCTTTTGGAGTTGACAGTGATGAGCGGTGCGCGAAAGTCGAAAAACTTTAAACTTGACATAGTGTCTAAAAAACACATTGTTCACGTGCAGAGCGCTTCAAAAGATGCGAGTCAAATGGTTAAATACATTCAAGTGCGTTTATATTGAAAAATAAAAAAGTAGCGCATTGGAGAAAAACGCATGTGTGAACGGCCCCTAAGGCTGTTCATACTTGTAGTTGGAAACTCTCAGTTTCTTTGTTTAGTTTAGCATAGTTTTTTGTTTTATCAAAATTTACCAAAAAACTGCTTTTATAGTGTATATTTGCAACAGAACTTGTTGCGAGCTTAGCTGATGCCAGTTTTTTTTCCAGTTGAAAACTCACAAAAGCTTATAAAATGTGTATAAGAAGTCAAAGCATCACCCAGCACCAGGAATTCATCATTCATCATGCTGCAAAGAGAAATGGTTCGATACCTGTATTGAACTCTAATGGACAACCTCACAACTATGGCAAGAAAAAAAAAACGGACATGCTTGAGCATTCAGTGCTTTTAATGGTTGCATCATGTCTTGTTTTTGATCTATTTTTTATATATTTCAGTCAAACAATACCAGAGTTTGTTTAAAAGCTGACCAAGACTTTGCTTTTCAGAGGTCTTGATGTGCACTAAGGTTTGGATTAAAGCAATGGTCTCAAACTCAATTCCTGGAGGGCCGCAGCTCTGCATAGTTTAGCTCCAACCACCTCCAACTCACACCTGCATAATAGTCTCTAGTAGTCTTGAACACCTTTATTAGTGGGATCAGTTGTGTTTGATTAGGGTTGGAGCAAAGCTGTGCAGAGTTGCGGTCCTCCAGTATCCAGAATTATTCAAATGAAAAGCACAAACAGAGCCTTGACACCAGAGCTTGATTCGAACCAAGGTGTTCCAGGTGTGAAAACACTCTAATGGCCATCATTAAAGGCAACAAAATAGCAAATGTACCACTTTTTTTTGGCACTTTTTCTTAAGGATACCTAGCACAACAGAACCATACCAAAAGGGTAAAGGTAGACTCGCTGCTGAATGCTATTAGTTTACAGAGATGTCACCAGCACAAGCAACAAGACAAGGGAACGACAACACTGGAAGCACCATTTTTAAATACACAGCCAAAACACAACACCGTAATAATACATTAATAATACAATAATTGATGTTTTCTTGGGACAAACAGCCACATACCAAGAAGCAAGAACATGATCAGAATAATGTCCTCTATTGTTGTTTACGAGGTCATTCGGATGTCAAGTCTAAACGCGTGTCTACATTTGGTATCACTTTATTTTGATGGTCACTTTTACACATTTTGTTGACTGAGTTACATTGCAAATACATGCCAACTGATTCTCATAATATCTGCTGACACTGCTCAACCAACACACATTTAACTGACTATAAAACCATGCAAGTACGTCAATTTATACTAAGCCTAACCCCAACTTAACAGTCTACTTAATGAGAATTAGTTGGCATGTAGTTGCAATGGAACTTAAATTCAACAAAACCATCGAAATAAAGTGATATCCTACATTTGAAATAATGAACCTGAGATCACAAAGCATGATGTGGACTGGGACATGGCTTTCTTTATCCAGGGAGAATGATATTGATTGCAACTTTATGGTATACATCAAGCTCAACAAATAAGTGTGCTGGCAATGGAAATGCAAGCTTGATCAGGGTGACTGAAAAGAACCACGCTGTACTGTACTAAACTATACCGCTAAATGAAATAAATAAAGCCTGTTCACTCCAAAAACACCCATTGTTGTTATCGTTGTGGTGCTCTGCTATTCTATCATAGTTAAACCTCTTTTAGAAGTGTATTATCCTCACTGACAAAACAGGTAAATTGGCACTACAATTATATAATTTTAAACAATACCACTTTAATTAATTAATTCAGAATTGTTCTCTTTCGCCAGACTGATAAATGGATACAGACAGAGCCCATCAGAATCTCATTTAAAGAGGTTTTTTAAAACCATTTTAATAATTGTTTTAGGGTTTCTGGAACTCCGTTGTCAGGGCAACAAAGTTGTACAATAGGATATCATTTTGCACAGAAAAGAATAGAAAGCAATTTTCACACTAAAGTCACCATGACACAAACTATTTTTGTTCTGTGATTATTCTAGTGAAATGGAGAATTTTAACATTGGCCATAATGTAAGAGAAAGGTGGAAATTACATTTTGCGTCAATCAACATCATGCTATAGATCACGCTGCTGCCTGAGCTTATCAAACCAGAAAAATCTGTTAATTAATTGAATATTCAACTTCACTCCAAATCAATTAAATTATGTCCAATTAAGCACTAGTTTGTACATTTAAATGTGTAACATTTTTAAAGGGATAGTTCACACAAAAATAAAAAAATTCTTTCACCTTCTCACAGTTTACCTTAGGGGCTACAAGATACTGGAAAAAACAGACATGTACATTTACTAATGTTAAAGAGGTTTAATATGTATTAATTCGACTGTAAACCTTACCATTTCGTTGGAGTGCAGTGAGTGCACTATTCTGTGCTTCTGATTGTCTGTATTTAAATTTCTGTCGCGTTTCGTCTGGTGCAAACAGCCAAATTGCTGTTATTTTGTTTGCTTGTGATATATATTGCGATATGAAGATAATTTCACAACATTGACTTAACTATTTAGAAAGAATTCACAGTTTTAGATAAATTAGGATAATTTTGAAGGTAAAAGAATCATGCACAAAATATAAAAAACCCAGTACAACTATAGATGAATACTACAGAATATACAAATAAAATAAACCATGTTTTACGATTTTTCTGTGGAATCTAACAGTATTCAGGTACAGAAATTCAATAATCATATGTAAAATAACACTATAGTCTTCATTGATTAATCACATTTAGTTATCTGTACAATCAATTTGTCAAAGCTTCAAACTTCATAGCTTCCTGGTTTAAATGCGCTTGAAATCTTACACAGTCACAGGTCTTAAAAACACATTCAAATAAAAATATTTCACCTGTAGGGTTAAACTTTGCGATAACTCCACAAATCGCATGCTCTGAACTGTGTTTTCTGGTTAATTATTATTCCAACTCAACATTGCAGATCCTGCGATGAGACTATTGCAGATTCGTACATTGCGATACCGATGCAGAAACGATATTGTGCAGCCCTACTTAACAGGTTTACCCTTTCAAAGTATTTGTTTTTCCTACTGTGAAAGTAAAGTTACAGGTTTCCAGCATTCTTCAAAATATCTTCTTTTGCGTTCAACAGAATAAAGAAAAATCATAAAGGTTGAGGGTGAGTAAATAATGAATAGATTTTCATTTCTGGGTGAACTATCCCTTTAACAGCTATGAACTTTTCCATATTTAGCACTTTAAAACACAACTGACAGCTGCTGAGTGAACATATTCATTTCCCAAGAGACATCTTGTTCATGGCTTCAGACAGTTTTGATACTTGTACAATAATTTGATACTTGTACAATAATGAGATTTTGCATTGAATATCAGACAACTGAGGAAAGCGAATGGAAATAATAGAGATATTAAGGTGCAAAGATTGTATATGGACACTGATAAGCAAAACAACAGCGTTTCCATTGATTTATCTGCGCGTGAGCTGGTGTCATTCATCAAATCCTTTCTTTGCTTTAGGGCTTGAATCCATTATTGCTTTCTTGGGAGGAGAACAGAGCAGTATGACAGAGGACAAATATGAAAAAGAGAGAGAAAGAGACAGATATAGAGAGACTTGGAGAAAAAATAAAGCAAGAGTCTGTGAGAGACTTTTCACACCGTGTCCTAACCAGGTGTGATCGCAACCATGTTAGTATCTGGAAAACGTGTCGCCAATTGCTTGGTTTTCTATTTTGGTCGTGTCATGTTGAGTTCCTTCACCCACTGTGAAATCTCATACGAACAAAATCCCAAAACTGCTGCATATTCAACATCACACATTCTGACTGGCAGTGGTTTTCTCTTAGTAAAGGCTGGAATACACAATTTCTGCCTCAATTTACAAACAGATGAAGCTGATGGTGGTTGTTTAATGCCAAAGCTGACAGTTTTCACAGATTATCATATATTTGTAAATGTATATAACTTTAACAGTGTGAGATCCGGTTTTTCCTCTTAACTACAAATGTCAGCAAGGTGTTTAGTGTTTAAATACAACATAAAACATCATTTTAGTTAGGGCTGAACAATATATCATGCTATGATATTGCAATGTGTGTATCCGCAATAGTCACATCGCAGGATTAGATTGTTTATTAAAGATTAAACATTATTTTAAAATATATACATTTATACAATGTTAAGCATGTTATTTTATGTTTGCTTGTTAAATTGTTGTACTTGAATACTGTTAAGACTCCCTAGAAAGGCATAAAGCACTGTTTATTTAACTTTTATTTTTTGATTGGTCATATCTATATGCTACATGCTTGTAATTATATTTAATGCAGATGCACTGCACAGCACAGAAAAAGACTTGATTATCCCAGTCGATGTAAAATGTCAAATTATAATAAAAATTATCCTCACATCGCAATATATAAAATCGCAACAACAAAATATCACAATGTCAGATTTTTTTCCATATTGTGAAACCTAGGGCTGGACAAAATATCGTTTCAGCATCGATATCGCAATGTGTGTTTCTGCAATGTCATGTTGGGTTTAATAAAACTTGACCTAATATAATAGTGTGAAAGACTTTTATTTTAATCTGTTTAAACAAATTTAAACCATTTGGACAAAAGAAATTCTGAAGTTTGCCACTTTAACAAAGATTAATTGTTTAATTATTTATACAATAAAGATTATACAGTGTTAATTTACCTTTGCGTCTCTGAACCTCAATGCTGTTACACTCCACTGAAAACTATGAAGCACTGTTTATTTCGCTTTTATCTTTGTTCTATTGTTTTCAAAATTGTAAATGCTTTATAATTTCTCAAGATGACTAGAGTGACTCTATTTGTAATCAAATCACAATGTATAAATTGCAGAACAACAAAATATCGCAAAGTCAGTTTTTTCTAATATCGTACAGTCCTAGTGAAACCCTAATTTGAGTAAACTCAATTTATGTTGCTTATGATACTGTTGCTTTTTCAATTTTCATATGCATTGGTTAAAAGCTAACGCAAAGTGTACATAATACAATACAATACGATAATACAAGCTAAACAAAGGCAACTACAATCCAGGCAACTACTCGCTAGGGGGTTGCACAGACTAGTCGACTTTATTGCTCTGCCATGACGGTCTTTGACTGATGTCAACTAGTCATGCTGCGTGAATCATGTGGACGACAACAACAACATAATAGCCTTTGGACATTCACACAGAACATGGCATTCACACAGAATGCGTTTTCCCATCCAATGTGCTACTTTTCCTTTGTTTTTCAAATGTAAACAAGTCATGCATGACCTTAACGCTCTTTTTCAGATGCTATGTCAAATTTAAAAAATATTTAAACTTTCAACACAAAGCGCTGGTCAATGTCAGTTCCAATGCATGGGACCAATCAGAAGATCTTGGAGACAAGGTAAGCATTGCGAGGCTCTGTTTACAGTAGCGGTCTCAGATATATTAAAATCTAGATGTATTCTGTGTGAATGACCTCTTGTGCTGCGTTACAGTCAGAGGTGGGAAATTCAGCAGTGAAATGCCCCACTTCCGCCCTCAATCCTTTCCAGTTAATCGCGCATCAGTCTCATTTTCACCACGAGATGTGAATTGAACAAAAAAAAATAAAAAAATGTTATTGGTCCTTTGAATACAGCGGTCACAAGCGGTCTGACAGATTTGTATATTTATCCCAAATAAATAGCAAATTGTGCATGTTGCAAAATATTTGCATCTTATGTTTTACTGATGATGTCAAAAGTGGCTATTCAATGTTGACTCTAGATTTTAAGTCAACTTTTATGTTGTTTAAATTAAAGTCATTCAGGCCCTACTACACAGTCCCAGTTTGCAACCTTTTGTAACTGGTGGCACTACCGATCTGACTGATAAGTGTGACCATTTGTGTTGTGCATGAAAAGCATTACAAGCCAAACAGAACAAAACAGCAGAGCTCATTTTAACAGTCCGTTTATCAGATGGAGAAGAAAAAAAAAAAGGCAGAATGAGCTTAGAGCAATTGTGTGTACTTGCTGACAGATCTTGATGATGCAACCATTATTAAAATGCACTTTCAGATCTGGTGAGAAGCATTTAAATTTGTAATATGCAATATGAATTCTTTAATTAAACTAATGAAATTTTCTTTTCAGGTTTTGTAAATTCAATGCTTCATCTTGATTGTAGTTCAGATAGCTACAATTGCTACATTTCATTTTTATTTAGGTTTTTTCCAAAAATTTTATATAATACATAAACATGACTAAAACAATAATTCTGCCAGAACCTCCAAGGCTAAGGTTTCAGTGCGAAAGCAATTAACTGGGCTTCAGTGAGCATGTCACACTGAGGCTTAGGCGGTCCAAGACTGCCAATTTTGTCCTATGATGGAATCTTTTATTATCCCAGAAATTACACCGCAAAATTGTGGCAAAAATGGCACAGCATGTGCCCTGCATTAGACACAGAGACCTGCTTGTGTATCCATCAGAAATCTATTTCTATCCCTCAGGTTTGCATTTGCGTTACCTGTGGGATTCTTGAGATAATATCAGGGTATTTGCTCGTGTTGTCCTCTTGGTTTCTGCTGAAAATGCGCACCTCTCCGTTCTCAAGAATATGGATCTGTTAAATGCAAAGCAAAAACCAATTAATTTAATCAATGATATTGCTATGGAAACAGAAAGTGACTTTTAGGACTGAGGCTCCACCTTGTGGAATAAGATTAAAATAGCACACCTGGGCTCTCTCTCCATCATATTTGTACTCGCAGGTGAAGGAGGCTTCGTCGAAACGTTTCATTACCTCACCAACCCCTTTAGTCGGATGAGCTAACATGGGTCGCAGGGGAACCCCTATAAAACAACACAGTTTAGTCTATTACTAAAGTAAATTTTTCATTGGCTGATGGGAGAACTGAACAAGCTATAATTGGTCGGTACCTGGAGTGAGCTTGCAGTGATTGGGCAGTTCATCAATCCCCTCCTTCAGCAATACAGGAATGATTGCGTCATAATTTGGCATCTCACTAACATGAGAGAAAGCACAGAAAACATTATTTGCATGCATTGAGGTGATATGCAGCAACTGCAACACCTGTCCAATTTGTTAAAATCAGGCTTCCTGTAGGGTACAAATTATGCTAATACTCATTAAAAAAAGCACTTGTTATGCAGGGGACACCTGTAGTCGTAATTGAAATATTGTTTGTAGTGTACAGATAATTATCCCTCACAGCAGCGGTTGGTGTTTGACAATCAAGTTTTGCTCTCGACAGCGTATATTTACCTAACGCCAACTGGGCTGGACATTAAAAAAAAAAAAAAACTTCTATTTTCAGCCTTTCAACAATAACCAGTGTTAAAAATCTTAATAAGAATAGCTTTCCTTAAAATGCATGATGAAATTTTTACATAAGAATAGTCTAGCAACACAAACATTTTCACAATAATGAATCAGACTTGCAAAATATATTGCTAATGAGCTCCAAAACCAGAGATCCTATTAAAATATCTTACCAACTGCAAACCAAGGAGTGTCAAACCAATCAACTGAGCTGCTTTTACAAATCATAATTAGCAAAATAAAAAGAAAACCATGACCGCAGCCATGTTAATAAAACCAAGTTATTAAATACATCTTATTGTACTGACAAGTGTTTCCCCCCAGTGTCAGAATTATATAAAAAATATCATGACTTATTCTGTCTCTGAATATTTTTTAGATTTTTAGAGCACACTTTATACAATGAAGGAAATGCATGACCCTGCATGGTTTATATATCAATGTAAGTAACGAGAAATACACACACACATAAATTTATACGGTTGAAGTCAGTTATTTGCCCCCTTGTATATTTTTTCCCCAATTTCTGTTTAACAAAAATACTTTCAACACATTTCTAAACATAAGTTTTAATAACTAATTTATAATAACTGATTTCTTTTATCTTTGCCATGATGACAGCACATAATATTTGACTAGATATTTTTCAAGACACTAGTATTCAGCTTAAAGTGCAATTTAAAGGCTTAACTAGGTTAATTAGAGTGATTAGGCAAGTCAATTTATAACGATGGTTTGTTCTGTAGACAATCGAAAAAATAATATTGCTTAAGGGGGCTTATAATATTGACCTTAAAATAGTTTTTAAAAAAAATTCTAACTGTTTTGAATCTAGCCAAAACAAAACAAAGGACTTTCCCCAGAAGAAATTACTTTAGAAAATATTGTGAAAAATTCTTTGTATGTAATATACACATTTCGGTAGACTAATTATCTCAGACAAACACAGGACACCCAAACACCCAGTGCTTTTTAATTTTCCCCATAAATCAAACTTGTTTCTGAACTGCAGCAATCTTTTGTTAGTTTGTCATCCTCTGAGAAACCGGTTGATGGTCACCTCACCTAGCAGCGACAAAGGAATGCGAGTGTCGCGCTCATGCTTTCCACATGCTTTTAGATGCAATATATGACTGACTTACAAATTACCTGGTTCTGCGATACATCAGCCTTCCTGTATGTAATTCCACACCAAAAATGGGGACTTTTTTTGGCATCAAGTCCTCCTGTGCTGAACTTATCATCCCTGTATACGCAGGCTATTCAGTCCCGTTCTCGCGCACTGTTTAGGCGTGCTGTGTTATTATTGGTTCACATGGCATACTGCGGTATAAATATGTATTTCAATTTAATTAATTCTTGTGACTTTTCAGGACCCCTTTCTCTTTTGTACATCATTACTTCAGTTTCTTCAGAAATTCCTCTAATATTATTATTGGTACTCAATCTTCAATAATAGTGTTTATTTTTATCGATGTTTAAACTTTTTTCTGTTCATATTCTTGCGGACACTGAGCACTATTTACTTTTTAGAATTCTTGATGATTAGAAAAAGCTCAAAATGATTGAAGCACTTGAAACAAAATGCTTTCAAACGTTATAAACGCCTTTGATGTCACTTTTGATAAATGTAATGTGTCCTTGCAGCAAATCAGCCTAATGGAAGGATTTTTGAAAGAACATGCATATTTTATTCATAATTATATCTGTTTACACTCACCAATATGTCTGTTTCAGGATTAGTGCTTTCTCCTCTAGGAACACTCTCCTGTTTTCTATACTCATTCCTTTCCCTGCATCCAACACAGCTGGTGGGAACTCTGAATAAACACAAGGAAAACATATTAGCACTGCTGAACTAAACGGACACCTAATTAATATTAACATGTTTAAGTGTTATTCATTTTTATTCATCACGGCAGAGAGTAATCTAATTGCAAATGCTGAATGCCTGGAGGTTCTGTCAATGTTGTGATTATGATGCGTGTTAATGCCAGTTTCATTAGGATCATTTTAAACCTTGG
Organism: Danio choprae; assembly: GCA_903798125.1. Lineage (NCBI taxonomy): Eukaryota > Metazoa > Chordata > Actinopteri > Cypriniformes > Danionidae > Danio > Danio choprae. The sequence goes on from CAIGQW010056824.1 coordinate 2,846,196, forward strand.
CCTGGAGGCGTCAGACACACAGCCTGACTGAGAGCTGCAAGAACACTCTGCTCAGCCAATCCGATTCGCAGCTTCCCTGCCAACGACCTGTCAATCACACGGGCAACCAATCAAATTAACACATTCCATTTGAGCATTAATATTCATGTAAATCTGCTACCGTACAGCAGCATAATCAAGTCCAGAAGCACATCATTTAGATTTAGTAAAAAAATAAATAAACTGTCATCCATAAATTATATTCTGTATTTTTCAGAATGGACTCAATATTTCTGCATGGTCGATCATACGAGAAATTTCAAATGTTGCAAGTGAAAGGTGAAATGACGCACCGCACAATGTATCGGGCCTCAGAAAACCGACACGCCACAAAAAGGCCTTTAATAATGTCAATCTTCTTATTCATTGCCTGAAAGAGAAAGAGAGAGGAAATTATTATTAAAATCAATATCTTTTTATTGAGAACATCTACACAATAAAAATGAAAACCGCTCAAATGTTTTTTATTAGATTTTATATGGGTTTCAGTAATATGTTCAAACTTGCTTTATGATGACAATAGTTTTATTTGAATAGCTTGAGAATGTATTTTGGACCTTATCAGAAGACACATTTTTTCTCAGAATAACAAATTTATTTGTTGTAATTTAAAGGTGCAGTATGCAAGTTTGGCACCCAGTGGTTGAACAAGGTATTTCACTCCTGGATCAAAACAAATTTTCACTTGGCTCCTCCTCTAACAGGTCCACGCAAGCGCAGGTTGCCAGATTGACGTGAGTGTGCCTGACTAGAGCCTAAAGGCTGATTTAAGGCTGATTTGAACTAAAAGCAACAGCACGCCATAGAACAAATATGTTTCATATTAAAAGGCGCTTTTGTCCTAACCAACACCTGAAATTTCTATTTTAGAAACGGCTTTAACCCGAATATATATGAAAGACACTTGTCAGATTTTATTTTAGAGAGCAGGCGTGAGGTTCAGCTGTGTCCTCCGTGTCATTTTCTGTCTGATTCAAGCACAAACTTATATGGGTGAATCACAGCACATTATGTTAGCTGACCAATCAGAGCCTCTTGAGGGTGGACCTTTCAGAGGAACTAGGAAATATGATATTCATTTTCATGTTAGCTGAGTTGCAGTATGCAATTAAAAATATATGAAAAAAATAATGTGATTTTTTACAAATGAAAAATGACCACACATTGCTTTGCATCTTATAAACACAACCAAGCCTTAAAAATACACTTCGGACCACCCCTTTAATATCTGCAAACAAGTAACCCTTAAGTCACACTATTAACTACTAGCGTATTACCTGCCTATTATTTATTATTAAGATATTAACTGTTTATTAGTACTTATAAAGTATGATCTTATTCTACATGCCTAATCCTACCAAATACTTAAACCCAACAACTACTTTATTAACTATTAATAAGCAACTAATTAGTAGTTTATTGAGCTTGCACATTAAAATAAAGTGATTTATTTATTTACACATTTAGGAGTTTCACATACATGTGTGCCATGCTATTCTCTCTTGTACTTACAGAGTTTCCACTCATGTTAGCAATCTCCTTCAGTTTGTTGAAAACACCCCCTGCTGTCAGATTAGCTGGGGCAAACATCATTCTCTGGTTGCTGCGGGAACTTTCAGCAACCAATCCCAGGTCTCCTTTCTCCTGAGCCTCTGCCTTGATTTTGTCTAGTTGTCGCCCTGGTAACAAAAGTCAACAGTACAGGGGTTAGACAAGGACGATGATGAGTGATAATGGACCCTTTTCACATTCCCGGGTTGCTCAGCAGCGGAAGTCGTCATAGTTGGGTAAACTTGGAGAGCAGTGAATGGGAGAGTACAACAAACTTTTTTTACAATCCTATTTGCTGAAATAATAAAAGAAAAACTCCTCGATGGTGTCATCAAGACTTTCAGAAAAAGGAAAAAAATTGTGTGAGACTGATAACGGCAGCTAGAAGAGAGAACTACGTCAATTTTCCTGTCCTGCCCTCATACACTCTGCATTTCAAACATCTGACACAAACGCTAATTTGTTTTTGCAATCTGATGAGGAAAAGACGAATATATTTACCGGTTGCTTGAGCGACGGCTTTCATCAGCAACGTCTCACCGATGCCCAACTCCAGACCCTGATACGCAGGGCCCAGCTGGTTCAGACACAGGTACACACAACACAGCAGGTCATCTAAACAAACAACAGAGTATGGAGTAAAGAGCTATTCAAACAAAGGGTGATAACTATACATTTAAATATAATGATAACTATATTGGTGTCACCACCAGCAAACGATAGCAATCGGTTCACTTTTAATTGCACACTTATTTATACTATACTTTTGCATTACGCCCTTGTAAACAGCAGATGGTCTCAGTGTGCTACGGATCTGACCAGTGAATCCAGCTCTTGTAATCTATCTAATCAAACAATTGAATTTAGCAATTACAGTCAGTGTAGTGGAATAAAAACACAAATTATTTATACATATATTTTTAAACTCCAATTTAATCCGCTTCTTAACTCGTGACGTATGAAATACTGCTTCCAGATCCAAGACGCTACTCATTTGAATTAAGAAAATATTCATTTTTTACCACTTTTTAGTCATATGACACATTAAAGTGAATTTTAGATAAAATCACAATTAACAATATATATAAAAATATTTATCACTTTCTGGCCATCTGATTTTAGACAAGGATATATATATTGTTGTTGTGATTTTTTTAAGTATTACAGCACTTTGTAAACATTCGTTATTACCTTTTGTTGAGCCTCCCTGTACAGTTTGATAGAGCGCTTGGACTTAAAGCCGATTTGCATGACGTCATACTTAACAAGCGGATAGCCTGACTTCCTTGAATTTTTTTTTTTTATCATTCCTTCTTATGGTATAACCAAATGTTTTCAATATCTTTATCTTAAATAATCTTTAAAAAGAGGGCTTAACATTAAGCAGTGTGCTTCTCCACAAAGTCACTTGTAGCTTTAAACTGCACGAGCCCTTTTTATTTCAATGTAGACAAAGTCAAAGTGATTCGCAACAATATCGTTTCTCTCCATATTTAGCATTATAACTGGTCTGAAGTGTGCTGTTGTTTTACATTCAGAAAAATTTTTCAGAACTCCATCTTGTTTATAGTGCATGGTGTAAACAGCCTTTAAAGGTTAGATGTTCTGATTACATACTACATTTTTTAAGTGTTTCTTCATTCTGGCTTCCTTAAGAGAAACATTAAAGATATAGTTTAATCCAAACAATGAAAACCTACCATTTTCCTCACACTCAAGTGGTTTTAAACCTTTCTCTTTTCTCTTGAACACAAAAGACATTCAACATATGTTGGAAACCGGTATGAATACTGAATACTCAAAATATGATCTTTTGTGATCAACAGAATGTCAACCGATATCTCCTTTATTGTTGCGCTATTTATAACTTGAACAAAAACGAAAACAAGCCAGATACTGCACAAACAATGACTACCCCATTTAAACCCTATGATTTAATCACACACACACACACTCACCTGGAGATAGCAGAATTACAGAGCGCAGAAAGTTGGAAAGAGTTTCAATATTTTTCAGCCTAAAAAACAAAACAAAAAAAACATTAACCAATTTTTTACCTATTTTCAAACTCAAACAGATATAAAAAATAAAAGGGAGAAAACACACAGAACAATTCTAGACTTCATACCTTCCAGAATCTTCTTCTATTTTCTCGAAGGTGCGAGCGACAGCCAAATATGGCACTCTGAGAAAGAGATAAAAACAATGAACTTCCATTAAAAAAACAAAAGCAGAAATCAAACTCTACTGCTTTAGGGGAAAAAATGTTTTTATAAATGTATTAAGCTTTTCCTTAATGCTGCGGGGGAAGAAGAGACTTTAATTAATAGTTTCCATTTAACTACGTCGATCTTTTAACAATGACATATCGAGCGCTGCAGGGATGACACATTTTTGCAAGAATCCAAAAGTGAATTTTTTTAGATTTAGTTCATGAAGATATTCTTCTCAAATGAATTTGAAGCCTAAATACCATCTGCTAAAGTTGGATAGATTGTTAAACTCCACGCCCACATAACTTCAACATTATCTTCGAACAAATATTTTAATGCTTATTTAACGTCTACAAGTAGGTAAAATAATTTGTTTGCACACATGGAGACTAGTGAGCAAATTTTCTGTTTCTGTTCAGCATGACATTTCCCTGATAGTCTCTATAGTACCAATAGAAAACATGTTTATAAGGCATATAAAAAATTTAATCATGAGTTACAGGGTTTATACATTTTTACTACTAAAATTCCAGGACTTTTAACTTTAACTATTTAACTTTCAGGTAAATATTCATGACCAGATGTTTCATGTAATGTCTACATACACTATGTGTAAAAAAAATGCACACTCAAATTTGTTACAGCATATCAAAATATATGTGATAATCTGTGTAATTAATTCATTTTATCTGTAAAATAGTTTTTAGAAAGTATCTTGCTGTATATTTTAGAAATGTTGGCTAGTTTTCATAAGACTTATAATAGTACAAATTAGCTTTCAGCACCCACAGTATCTTAGCCCTGTAGTTAAAGATGACTTTTCCAAGTTTCCAGGACCGTATAAACCCTGTGGATATTACTGATAATTTTGTTACAGAATAAAACCTGAAAATATCTTGAGCTTGTGTTAAGCACAGACCAAAAACAAACATTGACTTTGGGAATGACTGAAGTAGTTCTGTTATATATATATATAACGAAAGATATGCTTTACTTTTGTCCCCTCGTCCAGCAGGCGTCGTCAATGGGATGATAATGTGCTCTAGAGGGATCATATTGGCTTTGGACTGCAGACTCCACCCCCTTTTCACTGTGGAAGAAAATTATTTAAAGACTCAAAACCCTTCCAAAAGGAACAACTATTTTACCAAATATCATTCCAAGTCAGTAAAGCATTTGAAATTGTAACCTTTTCTTCTCTTTCTGTTCCGCCACATCAGAGGTCTCTCCATCCTTCTTTTTCTCTCCTTCATTTCGTTCTTCTTTTTCCAGTTTTACTGCAGCCTTTCTGGGTGCTACAAAAGATTGAAAGCTAAATGACTGTTCAACTAAAAGTGAAATTGTGTAGCTACTCACCTTGTGCTATAAAAATCATACAGGTTTGGGATGTCGTGAGGGTACATAAGTAAAATAAGTGATTTATTTTGAGTTGAACAAAAAGGCTCACCAAAAAAGCTGCTGATGGGTTTCTTTTTGGCAGATCCTCCTCCATCTGTCTCTTTCTCTTTTTTCACCACTCTTTCAGGGCTGCTGCTTTCTTTTCCTTTCTTGTCTGCTATTTTCTCTTTCTTCCCATTTTCTCCATTTACCTTTTCCTCGTTTTTATCCTTTTTCTCCTGCTTTTTGTCATTTTTATCCTTCTTCTCCTGCTTTTTGTCATTTTTATCCTCCGTCTCCTGGTTTTTGTCATTCTTATCCTTTTCTTTCGTCTCCTTTTTTGTATTTATCTTCTCCTCCTGCTTTTTGTCATTTTTATCCTTCTCTTTTGTCTCATTGTTAGTATTTATCTTCTGCTTTTTGTCATCTTCATCCTTCTCTTTTGTCTCACTGTCCACAACTACACTAGCTTTCGCCTCCTCTTCCTCCTTAACTGCAGTCTTTTCATCAGCACTAGTCTCTTCCACCTCCATCATCTCATTCTCTGAATTGAAAAAAGAAAGAGAAAAGAATTAGAAATGAACAAAGATCATGAAGAAACTACACCAGTGAATAAATATAATTCAAGCTCATTTAACCTGTCTGTTCTGGTGAAGCATCGACTCGTGCTCTCTTACTCTCCTGTCCCCCATCGACCTCCTTCTCTTCCTCTTTTAGCTCTTCTTCATCACTCCTGCTATCCAGCTTCCTCTTGGGGAACTGCTTACGGGCTATAAAAAAGAGAGGTTTAAACCCTGCTGCATCATATACATTCAACACAAGAAGGAACTGAAGAAAAACCTACTGCACCCAATGAACTACATCATGACTGATCCTTATGGATTTATTCAAGGATAATTAAATTTTTCATCACTAAAGGGCCAATAAATGCCAAAACAATCAAATACGGCAGATTTTTTAACCCTCCTGTCAAAATGAACTAATTTTAACAGCAGGAAAAAACAAAACATAATGATCTATTTATCTTGAAGTTTGAAGACTTTCTTTCTTTATAAATTACCCCAACATTAGAAAAGAAATATACCAATGTTCTATTTACATACATCACTATGTACACATATAGGGTGCAACAACCCTATATATCTTAGGGGTTAATTTTGACACACCGGCAATAAAAAACATTTTTACACAACAAAAACTAGACACACTGGCACACATGCAGCCCATGATCCTTCAGAAATCATTCTAATATGCAGCTTTGCTGCTCTGTTATAAACATTTATTATTGGTGTATGATCATTGATAAAGTTTCTTACTGTTATCGATGATGAACACATTTGTTTTCTGCTTTATTTTCTGTGGAAAACGTTTATTGGAATGAATTCAGACTGCATTTAGTTAATATAAAATCTTTTGTATCACTTTGGATCAATTTAAAGTGTTTTTTTTTTAATGGGAAAAAAGTATTCTTCAAAGGGAAACTAAATTTTGGTACTAAAGCTTGGTTTCCACAAAAAATATTTAGCTGCAACTCTTTTTCAACCCTGACTATAATGAGGTGATTCACATAACACTAGGCATGGGATGATAACCAGTTTCAAAGTTTACTGCGGTTTGGAAAAGTCAGGGTTTCAAAATCGCAAAACATTTCGGAATACAGTATGCCCTCACTATAAAGCGGTTCACTTTTCCTGTCTTGCAGTTTCGCTGATTTTTTCCGTGCAATTTGACATGCTTTTTTTCTACAGCGCATTGTATTCTGCATCCTGACTGGCTGTAGACCATTGTCAATCAATCCCCTCCACGCCGTATCTCCTGTACAGTACAGAACGCGTTCAGCTTGCCAAACTTATATAAATCTTCGATCGCTAGCAGTGTGACTCTGAAGTGCTGTACTGTATGTTGGCAAGTTTTCTCCCTACAATGTTGACAAAACATTCTGCACAGTCAAAGGCACTTGCGGTAGCACCCAAACGGCAGAGGAAGATGCCAACCGTCGTACAAAAAGTTGGACTTCTGGACATACTATAAGATCGTAGAAGTTACGCGGCTGTAGTGCACCATAAATAAATAAGATCAAATGGTTTTGACCTTTGATTTCATTTTATAATACCGGACTTATTTTTCTACGAAGGTTTGAACTTTGAGAGTGTTTAAACGAGAGAAAAGTGTGAAAATGTTAATGCCTGTCTGAGAAACGTGTATAAAGCGTGTACTGAGGGGTTTTACAGCCTTGAAACATCAAGCTACTTCATGGATTTTACCTATTGCGGGCTACTGTTAGAACATAACTCCCGTGAATAACGAGGGACAACTGAATGTCAATATACAACATATATATATATACATATTTCATATATGTCAATATATAACAAACACGGTATATGTATTTTACGATTTGTGTGTTTTTATTTTATTTAGTTTTTAGAGCAACAGTATCTCCAACAGAAAAGGACCCTCCACATCACAAGCTACTGGTCAAACATTTGAAAAACAAATTGCTTAAGCACCAACATCCCAGCATGCACCTGAACAGAGCAGTGGCTTACTTTTGTTCCAAAGAAAGATATTCAAAGATGACTTATGAAGATGTAAAGAAAGTTTTTGAAACTAACGACAGCAAAAGTCAATGATTTATTTCAATTATTTGGCCTGACATGTTTACGGTTTCAAAATATTTTAAATGTTTCTTAAAATACAATATATTGTGTTCAATGGGGGGGGGGGCAGTAATACCGCAATACCGCTAAAATCCAAAAATCTAAAAAATATTTTAGAGCAGTAACCACAATACCGTGATATTTTTATCCGATAAGGTTATCATACTGTCAGAATTTTATACTGGCCCATGCCTTAATAACACTGATTTTTGAGATATAGAAAAAATAATAATAACAATAACATCACAACCACAAAAATGAAAGTGAGAAGAGGGGAATAATACAGACCAGTCTTGCGTTTGGGAATGCCTGATGGTGACGCTGATGCTGGAGTTCCAGGAGTCCCAGAGGACGCAGGAGTTACAACACAAACTGAGGTACTTGAAGTGACCGGAGTCTTTGGGGTTTTGGGAGTTTTTGGAGATACAGGAGTAGAAGAAGCCTTTATCACCTCAGTCTTCTTAACATCTGAAATCTGTGCATTTGTAGAAGTATGGGACAGAAAAAAGTTAACAACAATACTGACATGCTCTCATGTTTGGTGGTCATGATTATTCACATTTTACCTTCTCTTTCTTTACAGTTTGAACTTCACTCTGTTGTGGCACCTGCTCCTTGACCATTGGCTGATCTTCATCTTCTTCATCGCTGTCTAGGATTGCCCGACTGCGCTTATGAACCTTCTTTATCGGCGAATCCCTTTCCTGTATGCCATTCTGAATTTTAAGAGGACTTTTTACTGGTCTGAGTAAAAGACGACAAAAAAAAAAACATGTCATAAAATCATTTAAATTACTTAAAGGGTTAGTTCAGCCAAAATGTAAGTTTACTCATGATTTACTCCCCTTTAAAATGAGGTAAAGTTGGTTTTATATTCACATTATATTTATATTGGTTCAGTGACATCTTGTGACATGCTCCCTATATTGTTTACCATGGTATTTTCAATATTCGGTCTGAAATCACATGGAAGTATGACTTCAAAACAACATTAGCACTATTTAATTGACTGTGAACAGTGTTGTACTTTGATAGTCATTGGCTGCTAATATGATCTCACCATTGAGAATTAGCAAAAACAAGGTTTCTGCAGGTTTCACCAAGTTGAATTTAAGACATTTGTTTAATGAAGACCTTTATTAAGACTTTATTAAGATCATTATGAATAAAATTTTAGGCTTATAGAGGGCTAAATGCTAAGGATTTTATTTGAATATCCCAGGTGGAAAAAAAAAAAGATTTTCACTTGCCCTATAAAAAAAATATTAGAATTTAATAGATTTAATAATACAATAATAATAATAATAATAATAATAATAATAATAATAATAATAATAATAAT
>CAIGQW010056824.1:2866542-2878459 GCA_903798125.1 Danio choprae
AGCGGATGCCCTTCCAGCTGCAACCCATCTCTGGGAAACATCCATACACACCCATTCACTACGGACAATTTAGCTTACCCAATTCACCTATACCGCATGTTTTTGGACTTGTGGGGGAAACCGGAGCACCCGAAGGAAACCCACACCAACACAGGGAGAACATGCAAACTCCACACAGAAACACCAACTGACCCAGCCAAGGCTCGAACCAGCGAACCATATATATATTTAAAAATTATATTAGGATGCTTTTTTTAAGGAGTTTAGAAGAATAATCAAGCACACACACACACACACACACACACAAATGCATGTATACCAGTGAAAGAGAAAGAAAAGAGGAATGAATCTTGAATCATCAGATATCATGACATTAAGAGGACCTGAAAAAATCTCTCGGCTCTCTGGTGAATATTTAAGCAATTGCTTTACTCAAAAGCTGTACTAAAGCTAAAAAAATATTTTTAGAGAATTCAAATAGAACAATTATAACAAATTACATAACTAATACACCTAACTTGGGCCTCACTGAGGCGCAGTGGGTAGCACAATCGCCTCACAGCAAGAAGGTCGGTGGTTCGAGCCCCGGCTGGGTCAGTTGGCATTTCTGTGTGGAGTTTGCATGTTCTTCCCGTGTTGGCGTGGGTCCAAAGACATGCACTATAGGTGAATTGGGTAAGCTAAATTGTCAGTAGTGTATGTATGTGTATGTATGTGTGTGTATGGATGTTTCCCAGTGATGGGTTGCAGCTGAAAGGGCATCCGCTGCGTAAAACATATGCTGGATAAGTTGGCGGTTCATTCCGCGGTGGCGACCCCAGATTAATAAAGGGACTAAATGAATGAATGAATACACATAACTTTAGTAATCAACATTGAAAGTGGATTGTAACCTTAAAGTTGCCTTAAAACTATTGTGCAACATCCTTTCTTGTCTTAGGACTTTAAATTCTCACTTCAAATCTTGACATACTGTAGATGTACAGAATAATTCTAAACACTATGGTGATTATCAAGATTTCTCAAAGAAATTATATATTATCTGAGTTCAGTAACACACAGAAAATATGAAGTAATCATTTACTTTACTTTTAGTTTCTGATTTGTCATAAATCAGGCTTAGAGTGACAGGCATTGTCAATGGAGCACTCTTTCAACAATACAACAACATTTTATTTGACCATTTGATGGGCAACTTTAAAGCAGGTCTTCTTAATGTAATAATTTGTACTGTGCAATATTACTAAGGCTGGAAGGGCATCCATCACATAAAAAACATATGCCAGAGTAATTGGCGGTTCATTCGGTTGTGGCAGCCCCTAATAAATGAGGAGGAGTGAGAAAAGTGCAATATTAAGTCTATATATTTTAATATTAGTCTTTAAGTCTTTTTTTTGCTATTGTGGTCATACCTTTGTTAACTCCAATCGTGCTACTTACATGAAAGTTAAGGGTGAAGAAACGACAGGGTGTGTTATTCGCCATGCCTGTCATTAGAGCTCAATCATGTAAAGTTTCACTTTTGTTTCTGATATGCAGGTGACACCAAAAAGCTGTAAAATGCGGGCAGACGCAGGTGTGTCTTCTCTTGGAAAAGATTAACATAAACGTTTGTGTTTAAGCTCTGTTTCACTTCAGGACAGACAATCACAAGCGGTGTTTTGAGGTATTGAATATCTGACAATGGCTATAAAGGATTTGATGTTTGTGGTGTGCTTTTGGATCATCTGCACTACAGGACACGAATTCTTCTCATCGACAGGTTATTCGTTGTATTTCAATAAAATTCTATGTGTTTTAGCAGTTTTTTTAAAATGCCAATGACGTTATAGTGTTTCATCTATGTTTCTCTGAATGTCATGACAAGTTGATTGTATATTTATTTGAGACATACTTAAAGCGATAGTTCACCCACAAATAAAAATTCTGTCATCATTTACTCACCCTTTACTTGTTTCAAACCGTTTTCACAATCATCACAATAGAAGATATTTTGAAAAATGTTGGAAACCTGTAACCATTGACTTCCATGGTATTTGTTTATCCTACTATAAAAGTACAGATTTTCAGCTTTCTTTAACATATCTTCTTTTGTGTTGAGCATCTGAAAAAGAAAATCATAAAGGTTTAGAACTACGTGAGGCTGTGTAAATAGTGAGTAAATGTCCATTTCTGAGTGAACTATCCCTTTAACATAACATTATACAGTACTACTTGCAGAATTTCACTCTCTTACCAAATGAAACCTTTCCGTTTAACCTCAAATTATTTTAAAAGATCAATTATGTATTACTTAAAGAGAACACAATTGAAAAGGCTGTCATCATTTACTCACCATTGTTCCAAACCTGTTTGAGCACAAAAGAAGATACTTTGAAGAAAGCTGAATACCTGTAACCATCAACTTCCATAGTATAGGAAAAACAAATACTATATGGAAGCGTTTTACCTACTATTAAAGTCTATATTACAGGTTTCTAACGTTCTTCAAAATATCTACTTAAACTAAATTAAATATCTACACGGTTTGGAACTACCTGAGGGTGAATAAATGTTCATTTTTGAGTGAACTATCCCTTTAAATTAAATTTTGTAGATCGAATTGCACAGCTTTATGAGAAGAAGAATGACATTCTGAAGGCCTTCAGTCAGTGCATTGCTGGAGAAAAGAATAAAACAATAACGAGGTGAAATTTTTGTTTCCATTATATTATTATTTTTTAATTAAGGAGTATACAGATACACAGCAGCCTTAGATGTGATTTCACTTTAAAGCAGGGGTCACCAAACTTGTTCCTGGAGGGCCGGTGTCCTGCAGAGTTTAGCTCCAACCCTAAGTTTCATAGTTTAGCTCCAAACACTCCTGAACAAGCTAATTAAGCTCTTACTAGGTATACTTGAAACCACCAGGCAGGTGTGTAGAGGCAAGTTGGAGCTAAACTCTGCAGGGATCGAGACTGGTGACCCGTGACCCCCAGGACCAAGATCGATGACCCCTGCTTTAAAGATTAAGTTAATAAATAACTTTATAAACAATATTTGACGAACGTACCCGTCTTCATTCCAGTGTTCTGAATCATCTGTTTTTATACTATGAGGATGAAAACCCAGAGAAAACCCTGAAAGACCCTGTGGCAGCTTACAAACTCCTCGGGCTACTGAGAGAACAATTGATATATATTATAGAAACCATTCAGTCGGTTATTGATGTCAGTCAGTGTAATGAGTTTCAGGATGAACTGAAGACAACTTGGATCCCACAGTTTGAGGATTTGGATGGTGCAGCTTTAGGACTGATCAGACTGCAAGAGATCTACAAACTCTACCCAGAGCACATCACAAAGGGTGAATTACAAGCACATGCAAGATTATCTGTTGTTGTTGTTGTTGTTGTTGTTGTTGTTGTTGTTGTTGTTGTTTAAAATAAGTTCCAATCAGATTCTTTCATTTCACATTTTACAGAAACATCTCTAAATGCGGATGAAGCTTTTCATATGGGGTGGGTCGCTTACAAAGAGTACAAATTCCAGCATGCTTTTCTCTGGTTTTTATACAGTGTAAACAGATTGACAGAAAACTCATCCACCACTGAGAAAGATTTACTACATTACCTCAGTCTTTCAGCCAAACATTTTGGTAGCCTAATTTGGGCAATTTACTTCAGCCAAGAGCTTCTATATCTAGGTAAGCTTAAGCAACCTATAGTTTACTACTAATGTTTAAAATTTTGTAATACAATTTTAGCAAATTTTTATTCCATTCATAAACATGTTTTTTTCTTTTCACCTCAGATCCATATAATGATGAAGTAAAGCTTCAGCTTAATAAACTCCTTCACTTCCAGAGAAGCCCAAACCCTGATATATTAAGGCTGGACTCATTGTCAAGTAAATATGAGGCCCTGTGTAGAGGAGAGATTGATGAGAGGGCAAGTGAAGAGTCTCAGACTAAAATAACCATTTGAAATCAAATTACACTTCAGTCAATGAGAATGTGTCTATTAATTTGATGTGTTATTATGTTTGATTAAATCAGACCTCCAAGAGGCAGATGGCGCTGTCCTGTAGGTACAGCACGGGTGGAAGAAATCCCAGACTGATGTATGCACCAGTGAAAGAGGAAGAGTTGTGGGACGAGCCTCCAATCATCAGATATCATGACGTGATCTCAGACGCAGAGATGGAGGCGCTCAAGGATATCGCCAGACCTGAAGTGAATCACACACTTGTTACATTAACAAAACTGTTACATTAACAATATATCTTCTTTCAATCTCAATAACAAACAACAACAAAACATACTGTATACTGTACCTTTAAACTATAATAAATAAACTAAAAATAAACTATAAGTGGGTGTCACGGTAGCACGATCGCCTCACAGCAAGAAGGTCGCTGATTCGAGCCCCAGCTTGGTCAGTTGGCATTTCTGTGTGGAGTTTGCATGTTCTCCCCGTGTTTGTGTGGGTTTCCTCCGGGTGCTCCGGATTCCCCTACAGTTCAAAGACATGCGGTATAGGTGAATTGGATGAAACTAAATTGACCATAGTGTGTAAGAGTGTATGGGTGTTTCCCAGTACTGAGTTGCGGCTGGAAGGCCATCTGCTGTGTAAAACATATGCTGGATAAGTTGGCAGTTCATTCCGCTGTGGCAAATGACAAATCAGGGACTAAGCGGAATGAATGGTGCAATGTAAACAAACTTCTGTTTTTTTTTAACAATTTAAAATAAAATGTGTTGTTTGCTGTTCTCATAAATTTGTCCATATACTGTTTATTATATATAATTTTGTGTTTAATAATGAATTCCTATTTGTGGCCCAGCTTTCTAGATCAGGAGTTTATCAAGATGGACAGGGAACAATCTCGCAGCGTCGTGTTTCTCAAAGGTTTATAATTTCATAGATTCACCTGATTGAAAGGGACAGTTCACCCTACCACCCCTCCCTCACCCGTTGACATAATAGTTAACAGGTTTTGACATAATGTTGAGCGGTTTTGTTCACAAACAAATTATTCAAAGGAAAATATGTTTTTAGTGTTTTTCTAGATGATGATGACCCTGTTAATGCTCGTGTCAGTCAGAGGATTGAAGATGTTACCGGACTCTCTATGGAAACAGCTGAACCACTGCTTGTACGTCATCTTAACAGAAAATACACAATCATGCAGCATATTTTCTTTACTGTATTTCAGCTAACTTGGACATAATTTGCACTTTAAGAAACTAAATAATCAAACAGTGGTGTACAGTAAGCATTAGAAGTTGAGAAGTTGTATTTTTATGTAATTCAATATTTAGCTGATTTATCACGTTCTTGAGTTTTTCCATTTCATTGATTTCAATAGTGATGTAATATTTTTTGTCAGGTTCAGAATTATGGGATTGGTGGCAGATTTGAACCACATAATGATGCATTGGTAAGTTCTCCATGCTGCATACTGAAATACCATCGTCATGTCAATTTGTAGATAAGCACAGATTTAAGTTAATTACGCTCGCCGAGAGAGCTTAACGTACTGCAATTTAAGAAAACACGTGCAATTACACAAAAACGCCAGCAAATTAAGAAAGAATCTTCCTCCATTTGACAGCACACATGCTGTAAATCCTTACTGTACAACGCAAACACATTTTTAAAACACGTGTTGCATTTTCTCACAACACTTTCAAAAACAGGAACACAACAGAAATGTTTCAAGGGGACCCTAAAACATGATGGACACCGCTGTGCCGTGACCATTGCTCAGTGAAGTTGTAGGTGATCTGTGAAAGATGAGTTTTTTGTTTGTTAATTTTAATATCTCGATTGCCTTATCGTTTGTATTGTATTAGCCTAAATAATCATAACCTAAATAGCTGGGTCTGTCACGTTTTAGGGTCCTTTTTGAAACATTGCCATTGTGTTCCGAGCTATTTGAAAGTGTTGTGAGAAAATGCAGCGCGTTTTATTAATTTGTTTGCGTTGTGAGAAAATGCCGTGCGTGTTTTAAAAATGAGTTTGCGTTGTGAGGATTTGCAGCATGTGTGCTGTCAAACGGATGAAGACCTTTTCTTAATTCGCTGGCGTTTTTGTAATCGCACGTTTTTTCTTAAATTGCAGCACGTTTAGCTCTCTCGGCCACCTAAGTTATTTTTTATGTGGGTTTTTAGGATTCTATGTAATACTAAATACTGTAACTGTATAATATAATGAATAATTGACTTTAAAATTGCCTGTATTCAAATTCAGCTAGACACTGGAAGACAGATATAGTGAACAACAAAACAGTAATTCATTCATTTTCTTTTCGGCTTAGTCCCTTTATTAATCTGGGGCTGCCACAACGGAATGAACCACCAACTTATTCAGCATATGTTTTACGCAGCAGATGCCCTTCAAGCCGCAACCCATCACTGGGAAACATTCATACACACTCATTCACACACATACACTACAGACAATTTAGCTTACCCAATTCACCTGTACTGCATGTCTTTGGACTTGTGGGGGAAACCGGAGAACCCGGAGGAAACCCACGCAATCACAGGGAGAACATGCAAACTCCACACAGAAATGCCAACTGACCCAGCCAAGGCTCAAACTAGCAACCTTCTTGCTGTGAGGCGATTGGGCTCCCCACTGCGCCACCGCGTCGCCCAAAACAGTAATTACTTGCAGTAAAGTAAAGTTTCTGCAAGTAATAGATGCACTGTGAAAAAATATGTGTAAATTAGCAGTTTTTCATATTTTATGATTCATGTTTGTTTTCCCCGGTTTATTTATGCTTTTAAATTGCATTATGAAACCTTGATCTTTCTTCCAACAACTTTAAACCTTGAAACGTTAAAATTACCATTATTACCATTTTTAAAAGTTTAAAGTGATATATTGTCTGGGATGTATATTACTGTAAAAAAAACCTTGTAATAAACTGCCAGTGCATTTTCTGTTGTTTTACAGACTTGTTGCTCTACATATTATTTCTTATACATTGTAAACCTACAATATATCAATAAAAGTCACTTTATTAAACTGTAGAATTGAATTTTCAACATAAAAAGTAGACAGAGCAGAGATCAAGGTCCCATAATGCAAATCACAATCATAAATAAATGGAAAACATTTAAATTCAAACACAAAATACAGAAACTGTTAATTATTAACAGATTTGTTGTTTACAGATTACCCTAAAAAGAAACAGTGACTTTTCTTTAACATATTCTGTCATTGAGAGCTGGTTTGCATGTTGACCAATAACTGTTCCACCTTACAGGGAATAGTGAATGATAGGATTGCTACATTCATGATTTATGTAAGTTCACTTTTCAGAAAAAAACTGTTTTCATCATTTTTTTAAATGTTTTAATTATGCTTTGTAAGTGATGTGCGGTTTCTGTAGATGAGTGATGTGGAGGAAGGGGGTGCCACTGTGTTCAATGAAGTAGGAATTGCAGTAAAGCCAGAGAAGGTAAACTCGTAATTAAGTGATCTATATATATATGTATATTGATATATGGTGACAGACAGGAGAGCTCTGATAGGGATAATCCCTGAGGGAGGCAGGCCAGAAAAGAGGGGAATCTGCCATTGGATTGGATGTACCTGGGGAAAGGGGAGGGGTTTGGGGAAGCTGTAGGGCAGCAGAAGGGGATGATATATATATATATATATATATATATATATTTATATATTCATATATATATATATATATATATATATATATGATTTAAGTACTAGTTAATTAAACAGCATCAGTAAGAAAAAAATATTGTATCATTCTCTTTCTGCTCTTGCAGGGTTCAGCAGTGTTTTGGTACAATCTCCACAAGAACGGCGAAAAGGATTTGAACACAGAACATGCTGGATGCCCTGTGTTAAAGGGAAACAAATGGGGTAGGTTTGAACAAAATTATATTAACTGACTGATGTTATGATATTATTTTGGAATGCTTAGATAAATGAATGCATATTAATGCATCTAAATTGTATTATCAGATTCCTAAGACATTTAATATTGTTGCTTAATCATTTATTGTTATATGGCATTTGTTGTGTTTGACGAGAAAAACTTTTTATCACATAAAAAAACTACACAGACTATTAAAATTTGACTGTTAGTGGTAAAAATTATTTACTTTGATTATTTGTTTTGCTGTTTTCAGTGGCTAACAAATGGATTGCTGAGTTTGCACAGGTATTCAGGAGGCCTTGTTCTTTGCATAAATCGGAGTGAACAAACGCTGAGATATTACATATATTTTTATCTGCAGCAATTAAGTACTGTATGTATATATCATATTTGGTTTATAATGTAGGATTTCTGATGTAGGATGTAGATTTGGCATATCAACGTTTGCTGTTATTTGTTACTGTTTATTTCTGCCACATTTCTCTGACACTCTGTCTTAGATCTTCTTGGCACTTTTAGTGCCAAGAAGATAGTGTTCTGCTATTTTTATTTTGTAACTTTTATTGTAATTTCAGCTGTATAGCTGCCATATAGCCTATTCATAAATACTGTAATAATATGCGATGCTATACATTTCAGAAATTTGTACTTTTTCTTTACATTTTTAATGATCATTCATGTTTTATTTTCTCCAATCTGACGTTTTTGGCTCTCTCTGTCATTTGACTGATACAGAAGTGTCATTGGATGTTAATTTTGTTCTTCAAAATATACTATGACATGATTGGCTACAATTGATTTGGCTATATTTGTGCGACAGAAGACTACTGCTAAGTGCTCCAATCATTTTTTTAGGAAAAGTGACAAAAAAAATTATAATAAGTAGGAGAACTAAAAGAGCTGAAATAAAGGACTGTTTAGGAAAATTGGGGTATCTGGACACCCTAGTATGTACAGTATAAATATAGTCATATAAGTATAAATATATAACTGTAAGTACAAGTTTAGTGTAGCATAATTAGAGTATAAGTGTAGTATTATATGGTACAGTTTGGCAACGTGTTAATGTAATATTACAATGTGTCTGTGTGTTTGTGTCTGTCTGTAAACATGTGAATGTGCGTGTGTGTGTGTGTGTGAGAGAGAGAGACAAACCAAACAAGTGACCAACAATGTGTAAAAGGTACAAAGAAATCCATCTTTATTTAACAATTTGATATCAGATAGATACTTTAGTCTTAGGCAATTAAAATGTTTTACACATATATTCCTTTTCAAATTATTCAAACACTTTTAGTAGTCTCTTAAGTTAATAGTGTGACATATATAAAGTGCTTTGCTCTTAACCTGTAAGTAAAGATTAATAAACTATTAATAAATACAACAATAGAACTAAATCTTCTAATGCATGGTCTCTGGAAATATTTTTCTGTCTTCTTTGCTCTCATGGTTTTTATTTAGCAGTTCACTCCTGTTCCATAATCCCAGGACTCTGTTGGGCGGCCAATCTGTGCCGTTTTTGACTGGCCAGTTTAAAGATTGGCTGAACTGAAGGGCGGAGCTGACTGGTGACAGACAGGAGAGCTCTGATAGGTTAATCCCTGAGGGAGGCAGGCCAGAAAAGAAGGGAATCTGCCTTTGGATTGGATGTACCTGGGGAAAGGGGAGGGGTTTGGGGAAGCTGTAGGGCAGCAGAAGGGGATGAGAAATTGACTGCATACTAGCTGTCCATAGACAACACATATAGGACACACAGAGAAACATAATATCAGTGTTAAAATATAAATCATAAAGCCTCAAATCAACAATTAGTAACCCTTTGCAATAACAGTACATGAATAATGATGTATTAATATGCAAACTAAACATTACTTTATTATGAATTAATGATGAGTTAATGCATATTTGAACTAACTTTGAACTAACACTAATGTTAACTAATGTAACATTAGTGTTGAACTAACACTAATGAACTAACTTTACAACATTAGTCACAAGAGTTCATGTGTGAATAACGGCTACTTTAATTACTTGTTAATACATGTTGTTAATTAATGTATTAAGTTTAAGCTAAATGTAACCAACATGAACTCATGAGCTGTTAATGTATAATTATGTCATGACTTTACTTGGAGGGGCACGTCACCATTAACTCATCCTTAACCACTCATGAACCCCTGTGTTTAAACTGTTCCTGTTGATGTTGACAGAACGCTTTTCTATTGTTATTCAGTGTAAATCCACTAAACGGACATGCATGAGTAGTTCATGAGTAGTTAACAAAGGGTTAATGATGATGTGCCCCTCCAAGTAAAGTCATGATATAATTATACATGAACATCAGTTCATGATGGTTAAATTACGCATAAACTAATATGGTAATTATTACATTAATTAATAAACAATCATGTACTAACAAGTAATTAAGGTAGCCGTTATTCACAAATGAACTCTTGTGACTCGTGCTGTAGTTAAGGTTAGTTCATTATTAGCCCATACATTAACTCATCATTAGTCCATAATAATGTTTAGTTTACATAATAATACATCAATATTCATGTACTGTTATTGTGAAGTGTTACCCAATAATTCATTATTCAAAGTTCAATCTTACCCCTGTCAATAGAAGAGTTGTAGAAGGAAAGCTGAGAAGGAAAGACAGAGAAAGGGACAGATGGTGTATTCTGAAAAATAATGAGAGAACAAAAACAATTCATAAATATTAGAAAAAAATGTCAATAATAAAATGTTAAACTTTTTTTACTCACCTGTGGGCAGGTTGGAAGACTTGGATAGTTCACTAAGATTAGTTTGCTGAAGTTAAACCTGTAGGTAAAACGTTTTCCTTTGGTCTTGTGTAAAATGCGCTTATTATAGTAATACCTGAACAAAAACAAAACAATATTAAGCTCATTAAATATCATAAATACATGCACAAGTGTGTTGCTTTTAAAGGGATTAGTTGACTTTACTTAAAAAAAATGAGTAAACCCATTGCCTTAAAGTTATTTAAGAATTATTAATTAAATAATTCAACAAGGGTGACACGGTGGAGGAGTGGGTAGAACTGTCGTCTCTTAGCAAGAAGCTTCCTGGTTCGAGCCCCGGCTGGGTTAGTTGGCATTTTTTGTGTGGGTGTTCCTGTTTCCCCCACAGTCCAAAGACATGTGGTACAGGTGAATTTAATAAACTAAATTGGCCATATATGAGTATCAATGAATGTGGGGACCCCTGATGAATGAAGGGACTAAGCCAAAGGAAAATAAATGAATAAATCATTAAATAATTAAAATTTTTAAATGGACTTAATTAAGTAAATTGAAATTGTTGCTTTTAAGCAATGGGTTTCCTCATTAAGTAATGTAAATAATCACTTTTTACCATGTAGTTCACTGTAAAAAAATTATATGAAAAAAGTCATGACAACAAATGTTTTTATGCAACTTTAACTTATTTCAGTAGGTTAGCTGGGTTTAATGTGATATTTCTTTTGTTGAGATGACTAGAAAAGTTCATTTGATGCAACTAAAAACAGTTTAGACAGCAAGAATTTTTTACAATGC
This sequence comes from Danio choprae, assembly GCA_903798125.1. NCBI lineage: Eukaryota > Metazoa > Chordata > Actinopteri > Cypriniformes > Danionidae > Danio > Danio choprae. Next base: position 2,877,998 of record CAIGQW010056824.1, read on the forward strand.
AATAAAAATGATGCATTTATGTGAGGTTTCTATATTTTTTGTATGTGTAAATGTCTACTTCTATGCAATTGGCAAATTATATATAGTCATATGACATTTTTACTATACCATTTATTTATGCTGAAGCATAATTTCTAACTGTTGATATCAATTAACACAACAGGCTTACATATCTCTGAGGTAGATACATCAATATTGTTTTGTTTTGTGTGACAGTGTGGTTTACTGTAAATTGGAGCTTTTTTGGTTTTGGTATTTGTTTATTCATTCATTTTCATTTCGGCTTAGTCCCTTTATTAATCCGGGGTCGCCACAGCGGAATGAACCGCCAACTTATCCAGCATATGTATTACGCAGCGGATGCCCTTCCAGACGCAACCCATCTCTGGGAAACATCCATATACACTCACTCATTCACACACACACACACACACACACACACACACACACACACACACACAC